>JAJPUD010005441.1:53077-77906 GCA_023553655.1 Myrmecobius fasciatus
TCTCTCTCTCTGAGGAAGGGCAGATTCTGGATGCTATCAGGAAATTCCCCAGCCCCGAGGCAGAGTGGAGCCAAGTTGCTTCATAAAATCCCTGAGGATTTGAGTCAGTGTTCATACTGTGATCATCAGCTGGCCTGCCTACTCAAAACATGAGGATTAACTGTGGGGAAGTGACTGTGCAGCCAGGGAGGACTTGGACATCATCTATGACTGAAAGTGTGTCACCAGAACATGGGGGACTGAAAAAGGCAGTAACATAGCAACCCAGAGGCATGGCAAGTAGACAGCTGGAGCTGGGGGAAACCCAAGAACAGAGAACAGCTAGCAGTGTCAGAGGATTCTCTCTAAAAGGCTGAGGACAATTTATTGGGTACCCCCTCTCCTCTGAGGAGTCCGTCAACGGCTTGGGCTCGGTGATCAACTACATAGATGACTTCACCATTTAAATATTCAGTCATGGCCTTGTTCCTGACCTCCATTTCCATACCACAAGCTCCATGCTTTGACATCCCCATCTCAAGGACCCATGTATCTTAAATTCAACATGTCCCAGATATAAGTTACCACCTTTCTCCTCAATCCTGAAACAAAAAGGATCCATTCCTCCTCCCAACTTCCTTCCTTGTGTTGATGGCTCCAACATCCTTTCAGGTACTTGGTCTCACAAACTGGAATTTGTTCTAGACTTCTTGTTCTCCTTCATCCACTAGATTCAATCAGTCACCAAGACAGCCATTCTACTGAAAGAAATAATTATTCAATAGCTAATTGTTAATATTGGGAAGACTCAGAATTTATCCCTATCTTCAACCTTAGGTTTTATTAAGCCAAGCCAGCACCTGAAAGATATTGCTGATAAAAAGTTTGGATTAACTTTCTTCTCCACATTATTCAACCTGTGAGGAAGCCCATTGTGTTCTACTCAGGTTTGTGTGGGGATCAACTCTTTGATTAGATTTGCCCAGGCAAATCACCATTAGATTGGTGATTTGCAAGTAAATATCAATAGCATAGATCCGGCTCTCATTATAATATTCATTTTCTCTCATTATTAATTTTTTTTATTAAAGCTTTTTATTTGTATAACATATGTATGGGTAGTTCCCCAACATTGATCTTTACAAAGCTTTCCATTACAAATTTTACCCCCAGTCCCCTCCCCTCCCCTAGATGGCAGGAAGTCCACTACATGTTAATAATGTTGAAATGCTTCTCTCATTATTAATTAACCATTCAGAGGCAATTTCCACCCTAGGGAACACTCAGTCTTCCAAGGGCATAAAAGCATTGAGTGCATTACATGAGGGGTCTTTGGATCCCTTCTATTAATTATTACTAGTATAATTAATAAGATGATTAATTACCCTGAAAGTTTGTCTCTCAAACTTTTTATATATCACACGACTTACACCACACCTTTCACACTCCAGTAATTGTTGTAGTAGCTAAAACTACTTTAGATCTTGCTAATATAATGCTTTAACATTTGCAAGGTGACTTAAATATGTCATCTCACTTGATTTTCACAACAATCTTGCGAGATACATGCTATTTTGATCCCCATTTTGTAGATAAGGAAGCTGGGAGGGATAAATGACTAATCCAGGGTCACACACTAATTAGGAAATATTTAACTAGGATTTGAACTCAGGTCTTCCTAACTCCAAGTCTTTCATTCTGTTCATTATGTCACCCAGCTGCCATCTTTTCTCTACTCATACAGCCTCTACTCCAGCTCAGACCCTTAATCATATTTATACTGAACATTCTCAAAATCTTTTAATCATTTCTCTTGCCTTCAGATGCTCTTTTTCCAATCCATTTTCCATGTTGTTGAAAAATTAATATTTTTTTAAAACATAAAATTGACACGTGATTCCCTTATTCAGTCTTCAGTGACTATCTGTTGTCTCTAGAAGAAGATCCAATCCTTCAGCCTAGCATTTGAAACCCCTCCATTTTTTGTCTCTGAGACAACAAAGTATCACAGAGTCTTAGGTCTGAAGTCAGGAAGACTCATCACCTTCTTGAGTTCAAATCTGGATGTACTATCCATGTGATCCCAGGAAAATCACAACTCTTTTTGCCTTGGTTCCACATCTGTAAAATGAACTGGAGAAGGAAATGGCAAGCCCTCCAGTATCTTTACCAAGAAAACCCTAAATGGGGCCACGAGGACTCAGACATGACTGAAATTACTTTGCAAAAATAATTTGACTTTGCTGTTCTCCAATAGCTCATTATGGTTTTGAAGAGAATTGGCCCATGGAGACCACAATGGAGGAACTCTAGTGGGGGCAGGTTTTACAAGCCAAGAGAGCTTCAAAAATGGTTGTTCCCTGATGGACTGTTCATCCATCCTAAGGTAAGTCTAGCTAAGCTCATCCCCAGAGGGTCCTACATGAGGTTATATATTTATTTTTCATATTACTCCATGAAGCCTGGGCTATGTACTTGGGGAGTTGGGAATTGAGTTCTGGGGCAAAGGATGGCAATCCCATCCTGAGTCAACACGATGCTACTAGCCTTGTTATAGGAAGCATTATAGACCATTTAACAAGAGAACAGTTTTTATTTCTTTTCTAATGAGGAACGTTTGAGCTTCTGAGGTCACAGTGTTCTTTCTGTGTTATTTCTTTTACCTGGTTGTTCTTGTTTCTAACTTCTCCTTCCCTTCTGACTCTGGAAGAATCTACTGAAAAGGGAAAAAATAGATTTCCTGTTAAATATCCATTTCTTTATCACCCACATTACTTAAGCCAAAGATCATTTGCATAGGGTCAGTTTGGCCCTAGGAGCTGATAGTCTGGAGGTTGTCTGGGGGGTGACAGATAAAAGAACAGGCCCAATATTCGGTGATATTTGGAGTCAGACATTTGAAACTCTGTTTTCCATTCTAAAGGAACACTGACAAAGTATGTCAATATTAATGGAGAATGAGAAGTATAGGTGGGTGTGAGGGCCATGTTGGGCAAAATGAAGGAAAGGCAAATCAACAAATAAACAAACTGAAGTGTTCACTATATGACAGACATGGGATTAAACTCAGAATACACAGAAAAAAACATCAAGAAAGTCCTTGCTCTGTAAGGAACCTGCTTTTGAAAAGGGAAGACACATACAGAAAAAGAAACTTTGAGGGGGGAGGATTAGGGAGGAAGATAACCTTAGAGAAGGTCCTGTGGAGAGTTAGGCAATGTCTGGAAAAAACTAAGGCAATGGCTGCTGGGTATCCTTCTTAAAATGGAAGTTTGAAGAGGAATCAGTCAATCAGAGGGAGAGATCAAAAGGTACTTCCAGTATGTGAAATCCAAAGGTAGAATGAGCTTCCAAGGGGAAGAGGATTTATGACATAAGAAAAGAGAGAGTGGATATTCCAAAAGTTTACCTGGAGAGAAATGAAGACACAGCTGGTGGGATATCCTTGTCCTTCTTAAAAGTGGGTTTCATGGCTGAAGGATTGAAGAAGAGATGGGAGAAGGAGATATGATTCAGTTCAACTTGACTCAACAAAACATTTTGCTGCCCCCAAAGAGCTTGCGATCTACTCTGTGTGTGTGTGTGTGTGTGTGTGTTAGAGAGAGAGAGAGACAGAGACAGACAGAGACAGACAGACAGAGAGACAGAGACAGAGACAAAGACAGAGAGACAGAGAGAGAGACAGAAGAGAGACAGAGAGAGACAGAAACAGAGACAGAGAGACAGAAGAGACAGAGAGAGACAAAGAGACAGAGACAGAGACAAAGACAGAAAGACAGAGAGACAGAGATAGAGACAGAGAGACACAAAGAGAAACAGAGACAAAGAGAGAGAGAGAGAGAGAGAGAGAGAGAGAGAGAGAGAGAGAGAGAGAGAGAGAGAGGGAGAGAGGGAGGGAGGGAAGGAGAAGAAAGGGGAGAGGGAGAGGGAGAAAGAGAGAAATTACACAATATATTTACAGAGAAGCAAATGCTATATACTTGACCAAGTTGTGTCAAGAGGGAACAAGTATTAGTGACAGGAAGGATTGGGAGAGACTTGGGGCATGATGAGAATCTGAAGAGGGCTTTGACAGAAGCTACGGGTATGCTGACCATTGGAGGGCTGGCAAGCAGAAGACAGGTCCCATTCCTCCTCCATCTGCATCCCACAACCATGGAGATTTCTGGGGCCTGGATTTCACTAGAGGCAGCCCCTTTTCCCTTAGTCACCAACTGGAGACTAGAATTGTGCCAATGCAACTGGCAAATGTAGCAAAGCTCACTGTCACCAAAGTCCCTGTTGTCCCACTCTGGGGACCGGCTCCAGAGCCAGGAGTCTCTAGCTTTCCAACAAATACAGCAGCGGGGATCCTATGTTTCTATAACAACCCTGCTCCATCCTCAGTGCCTTGTGCCTGAAGGACCGGACTCCGTGTCCACCCTGGGAGATCCTCCAGGGCCAGCTTCTGTAACAGGCATCCAAACCCATTCACACAGACACATGCACAAGCATGCATTGCTTATGCACTATGATTACTAATGCAGCACACATGCACACAGGCTTAAACTCAGGATAATCCTACCTGAATACCTGCAGATGCACGCCCACTTACTTGTACACACTTTGTCCCTTTCCAAGGGGCCAAGAGAAGGAATGGCCCCCAAGATGACCTAGGGACCCGGACCCAGGTGTTTGACAGAGGCAGGACTATTCCATCATGGATGAGGCGCTCCCAATTAGTCAGCTTGCCATGCTCTCAGATTTGTCCTCTGTACCTATTCTCAGCTCCTTGAGAACTAGCTGGGCCATGGAAAGCAACTCTGGGGAATTTCTGATTCTCCTCTGACATTTCCAGGAAGGGGCATAGTTGTGATCAGATTTGGGATGGGACTCTCGCATGACCACAGGCAGCCCTGCTCCTATTCTTAATTCAGCCACATACTCAATATGAAGCACTGGCTTTATTCTCCATCGTTCCTGGGGGAAGAAGTGAGAGCCAGGAGGAAAAGTTACAGAAGTGCAGAGAAAGTCACCGGCCAGTGCACTTGGTATATCTTGGACCATCATGGTATAAGTGATGGTAACTGTTCCTTTAGGTTAGAACCACCTGGGGTGATGGAGGAAGCTCAATGGAGAGGTCTTAGAGCGGTAATCCTGGGGTCTAAGTCACCTTGCAATCCTGAACAAACCTGTCTGACCCTCAGCTTCCCAATGGAGCTGAATATTCTCTCATTTGGTGCTTTCAATTCCTACTGCCTGTCATCCTGCTTAATATAGAATAAACATTTAATAACTATTTACTGCATTGAGTTGAAGGACAAATTCCCTTTTCAACATCCTCAGGCCGCCATCCATCCTAGACTTAACTCTTTCTGATAAAAGTAAAGCGGAAGGACCCCATTCTAGAAACATGACAGATCATTCCCCGTGCCTTCTTTCCTTCTCCTCCAAATGCTGATTCTGTTTCTATTTGAGCTGATGATGACTTGATCTTTTTAAGAGGCTATATTTGGACATCCCAGGATATTGGTATATCCGATTTGATTCTGTTTATTTTACCTTTTCCCTCCATTGTGAGGGGGAAAAAAAGGGAAAAGGCAAAAACAAAAATGGAGCTCTAAACATAGGGCATAATCTGGTGAAACAAATTCTCACACAGCATTTTAGTTGATTGCCTTCATGGGAGTGACGTGTTCCATCTACTTTCTCTCAGATGCCTTGTTTACCATTGCATCAAACAGAGTTCTTAAGTCTTCCAAAGTTGTTTGTCTGTAAGTTATTATTGTAGAAATTGTTCTCTGTTCACTTCACTCTGTATCAGTTCATAGAAAACTGCCCAATTTTATTTCAAATTGTCAATTTTATCATATCCTATGACAAAAAACATTCCATACCATTTTATAAAAATAATCACTTAGCTTTTTCCCAATGAGAGGGATATTTTCCTCTTTTAGCTTCAAATTTTTGGCCATAACAAAAAGTTGCTATAAATATCTTATTATATATAGATCTGTTTCTTCTTTTTTTATTTCTTTGGGATTATAGGCTTAGTAGTGATATAGTCAGGTCAAAAGCATTTGGTAACTTTCTAAACATAATTCCAAACTGTTTTCTAGAAGAACGGGACCAATTTGCAGCTCCACCAAGAGCATATTAATAATGTACCTCTTTTTCCTAAGCTCTCCAAAATTTTTCTTTTTATTTGTTTATCATCTTTTTGGGAACAGTCTTATAGATAGGAATTAGAGTTTCCCATTTGCTTCAATTTCCATTCCCCTAATTATTAGGGAATTATTAGAAGCCATTACATAGTATAGTGAACAGAGCACTGGTCCTGAAGTCAGAAAAATTCATCTTCCTAAGCTAAAATCTGACCTCAGACACTTACTAACTGGGTGATCCTGGGCAAGTCACTTAATCCTGTTTGCTTCAATTTCCTCGTCTGTAAAGGGAGTTGAAAAGGGAAATAATAACCACTTCACTATCCTTGCCAAGAAAAGCCCAAATGGGGTCAAAAAAGTGAGGCAAAACTGAAATGAGTGAACAATAACAATACATTTAAGTATTTTTCCAAGTCTATAAAGTGCTTTTTTATTAATTTATTTTTATAGGCATTTATTTCATTCTCCTAATACCCACACAACTCTGAACAATTTCTTTTTTATTGTTTTCTTTTTTCTGATTATACATGTACATTAATTTTTAATATGCATTTCTTTATGAATCACATTGGAAGAAAAAATTAAAACAAAAAGGAAAAACTATAAGAGGAAAAAATAACAGAAGAAAAAGAAAAAAGTGAACCTGACGTGTTGATTTGTATTTCTTCCCCTTAGCTCTCTCTCTGGCTGCAGATGGAATTTTCTCTCCAAAGTTTATTGGGATTGCTTTGGATCACTGAACCACTGAGAAGAGTCAAGTCTTTCTCCATAATGTGTTGTTTTGAGAATTTGATAAGAACAGTTACTAAATTAATTTAGGTAATATTGTCAGTTTTACTATATTAACTTGATCTACCCAGAAGTAATGAATACTTTTCAGTTGTTTAGATTCATGGAGTTAGAATCATTCATCTGGGAAACATCCCAGAGAAGAATGGCACATGGTATATAGGGAAAGAGATAACAGGTCCTCTTGACTGGAAGATAGAGTTTGCAAAGAGGGGTAATATGAAGTAAAATGAGAAAGATGGGAGGCAAAATGTGGAGGGCCTTACTTGCTAGTCTGATCATTTTATGCTTTATGCTAAGTGAAATAGGGAACTCTTGAATATTTTTTGAGTAGAGAGTTGTCAAGGTCGGATTTGCATTTTAGGATTAACAGTTTGGCACTTTATGGAGAGAGGGAGAGATTGGAAGCTGGCAGGGCACCTAAGTGGTTATTTTAATAGTTTAGGGAAGAGAGGATGAGGGCCTGGATAGATTTTGGAAATAGTACAGAGATAGATATGAGGGATGTACAACTTGGATATAAAAGTTAAAGAAGAAAACAGCATCAAGGATGGCTCTGAGACACTAGAAGGATGGTACTACCTTGACAGAAACAGGGAATTTTGAAGAAGGATATATTAAATACATTATGGAGTATATATGTAGGGGGAGACAGCACATGCATAAAAACATGAAAATGGAATATGCATAGAAGGAAAATGCTTTGTCTTGTTTATGTTACCATGATGCTCTTTGTGGCTCTCTAATAAATGTCAAATCTCTGATCTCCAAAGGGCTTCCCAGTAGAAAGAACACTGGATTTAATCAGAGGACTAGGTTTTCAATCTTGGCTTTGTTGCTTATTACCTATGTGGCCTTAACTTTTGTGGGTCTCAGTTCTCTCAGTTGTAACATCCGAGGGTTGAAATGGATGACTTCAGAAGCCCTTTCCAATTCTAAATTTTGTGTAGTCTTTGTCAGTAAAAGAAATTCTAATTGAATCATACTTCTGCTCTCATTTAAAGGCAAATTTTCATTCTAATTCATTGTTGCAGAAGCTGTCATCCCTCCCACTCCAACCCCTACCTCATAACAGCATACTGAGTCATAGCTGTGGGCAAAGCAAGGAAAACCTGAGTACCACTGACCTTAAGAAATGCCAAGAGACAGCAAGAAAGAGTCTGGACATGGCCCCAGGAAGTCTAAATTCAAATCACACATACTAGGTGTGTGATCTGCTGAGAGGGAGGTTGTGTACTGGATAGGACGTTGAACTTGACTTCAGGAAGATCCAAATTTAAGTCTTGCCTTCATCTTAAGTCTTTAGTCTCTGGGCCTTGGTTTCCTCTTCTGTGAATGATGGACTTCTCAATGGCCTCTAAGGTCTCTTTCAGTTTAATCTATGATCCCAGGATCCCATAAATATAAGCATCAGCATTTACTTACTGCATAAATTGGGACAAATTATTTATTTCCTCTAGATTTAGTTTTTTTTTCCTTTGCAAGAAGAGCTTAATTAATGTTACAGTCATGGAATTTATGACAAGAAAAGATCCCTTTTTATAAGGAGCCTGAAGCTCAGAGAAGAGAATAGATTTGTCCAAATAGAGCAGGGTAGGAAGAATCAAAATCAGGATTTTAAAGCAGTTTCATGGCCACCAAATTCAGCCCTTGCTACTTCTCCTCCTCCAGGGGCCATGCCCAACACAGTGGTTTAGTTTGGGAAAATCATCTTAAAGCATTAAAAAAGTGGAACTTGGGACTCTTGGGTCAAGTGCAAATTTTTGTGTTCCAGCAGAAAGGGAGAGGGAAAGGAGAATCATGGTTTGGTTTACTTTCTCAGCAAAATAATAAAAGACCAACTTTTTTTGCTAATTATTTGCTATTGGACTTTGGGCAAGTTCCTTTTTTGGGGGAGAGGGTCTGTTTCTTCTTTAAAAGAAGAACATTTCAAAAAAATGAAAAAAGCAGTTGGACTGGATGACTTTACTGTTCTTTGAGCTTACAATTCCTGCCTCCATGCCTTTGTGCATACCTTCTTTCTGTCCCTGACATTTCCTGGAGCTTCCTTTAAGTCCTAAAAGGCTTTCCTGATGTGCCAGAGATGATTGTATTTTTTTGGTCATTACATTACAAAAGCTTAATGCTTTTCTATGACTGTAGTCTTACTTACCAAGCTCTACATTGGCTCTTGCCTTATAGTCACTCTCAAATTATTATATTTTTAATTATTCGGTTATGTCAGAGAAGCAGAAGTCTCTGCAAGACCACATGGAGTTGGAGAGAAACCCAAATGAATGGCAATGAAACAAGATTCCTGGAGTCCAGGAAAAGCAAGAGCGGCAGTTAGCAACTCTTCAATATGGCATCTCCTGGTGCTGTTGATGCTCATTATTCTGCTTCCTGTTAAACCTGCTACAAGGACCATGGCCTCATGGGCAGAAACACTTCTTAAAATGGAAGGAAAAAATGCTTTATGTTTCCAAGATATGGTAATCCAAGTTCTCTGAGGCCAAAGAGTGAGCATGAATGAGTTTGAAAATGTAGCAGAACCTGGAGGGCCGTGGAGTGCATGGGAGTTACTGGATTTCCTTTCTCTCTCTCTCCAGTACCAAGTAGGCCTCTTTGGGTTGCTAAAGACCTCTGTGATGACCAAGAGTCCCTCCTTTCCTTGCTAATCTTGAACTTCAGTTGGGTCACTCAATTTTGTATCTATTGTCAGTTTTGCCTTGAACATTGATCCCACTGCTGGTCCTGGAGCAAAGCCCTGGAAAGTAAAGGTAGAGGAGGAATTGAATTATGGCAAGTTTGGGAGGCAGGATAATTATCATAAAACCCCCACATGTTTGGAAAAGCTGAGATTTTAAAACTCAGCTGCAAGTGATCAGTTGTAGATTTTCACTGTGTTCCCCTCACCACAATTAGAGTATTTTTATGGAGAGAGAGATATCTAATACCTCTACCACTTATTATTTTTTGAGTGCAGCAAAGTTAACCCACTGGAGCTCAGTTTCCTCATCAACAAAAAAGAGAATAATATCCCTTGATCTGCCTGTGGCAAACACAGGGAATACAATGGCAGTCAGTGTGCCCAGCAAGAGCACTGGCTGTGAGGGCAGAGTACATTAGTACTCATCTCAGCTGCCTTTTCCTAGCAGGAGGACCTTGGACAGCTCATCTCTTTTCTCTGAGGCTATTTCCTTGGGTATCCAAGTGGGGAAGGTCTTTAAAACCCCAAACACAGACAGTGTGGACTTCTAAGGCACCAGTCTGCCCAAATCACTGTTCAGAGAATTACTCTGGCTTCTTTTGCTGCAAAACAATGCACAAAGCCCTTAGCCTGAGGCAACCCCCTGGCAAAGGCGTTTTGTCCTTGATGCTAGGGATGTTAACATGTATTGTTTATGTATATTTGTATGAATGGCCAAAGAAGGAATAAGTAGGGAGAGAGAAACCAGAGGGAAGCTTATATTTGTGAGGGCCTTTATGGGAAAAGATAGGTAATGGTCTGGTAAAATGATCTCCACCCTTGGGTGGAGCCTAACAGCTGATGGTGCCTTCAGGAGAGATCACTTGGCCATTCACAAGGCCATAACTAGCATCATTGAGAAGTTAACAGAACCTTGAGAATCTAGTGAAAAGACCCAGTCAATTGTTTCAGACAGTTCCCTTCTAGTAGGGGCCATAGAGAAAAGACCTTCTAGGGTATTGCTCTGACAGTTGCTGGGGGAGGGGGCTGATGCAAGGTCTGAGGAGAATCCTGAACGCCAGAGGAATAGAAATTAGTTACCTGTATATTCAGTCCTATAATCTTATTAAAGAGCCTTTGGGAGGGATTTTCCCAAAATCATAGTGAGAACCAGGAGGAAGCAAGATGTTTGTACTAAGTAGGATCCTAACATGATGTAATTAGACAACTAACACCAAACCCTAGACTAGATGTCATATGTGATTCTATAGCACTCATACTAGTGCCTGGAACATGGAGTTTGATAAAAATGAACTTAATTACAAAAACATAGAAGCTCGTAAAATCCAGAATAACTGAGTTGGTATCTCAGATTATTCATTGAGACAACTGGACAACTGGGTGGCATTAAGGATAGAATGCTGAGATAGTAGTAAGGAAGATTCCTTTTCAAGAGTTCAAATCCAGGGGCAGCTAGTTGGTGCAGTGGATAAAGCACCAGTCCTGAAATCAGGAGGACTTGAGTTCAAATTTGGCCTTAGACATTTAATACTTCCTAGCTGTGTGACCCTGGGCAAGTCACAACCCCAATTGCTCAACAAAAAAAGAGTTCAAATCCAGTTTTAAACATTTACTACCTGTGTGCCCCTAAGCAAGCAACTTAATTGCATTTGCTTCAATTGCGTCATCTGTTAAATGAGCTGGAGAAGGAAATGGCAAACCACTCTCTTATCTTTATTAAGAAAACATCAAATGGAATCACTAAGATATGGATAACAAATACATTTTTGGACATAGTCAATAAAGGATTTTGTTCTGCTGGGAGATGTTTATCTGATACTAGGTTTTTCTTTTTCTTTCTTTCATTGTGAGGGTGTATGTGTGTTTATGGGGGAGTGAGAAAGGAATAGAGGAGCTAGTGATAGGATTACCAAAATATAAAAAATAGATAAAATAAAAATAGAAAAGACAGTCACTGAAGCATTTAAGAAAATGTGTAGAAGAATGAGAAATTGTAAGAAGCAGACAATCCAGCTTTGGAGACAGCATGTTGAATTTATGACAGACTTAAAGAGCCAAGCAAGCTGTTTCTAACAGAGATTAATGGCTTTGTGTGGCATCTTCCTTTTTTCCTCCTACATTATATTTGGACATGCTCATATGATCAGATTTTGGTTATTTAGAATAAAATAAATAAAAATATCATTCATTCATTCAATAAATATTTTCCAGACAATCACTGCATACAGAAACTTATTCTTAGAACTTAGTGAGATATAAACTACAAAACTGCTTACCATATCAAATGGTGGAAAAAGGAAAGATTGGATAGATTTAGAACTCATAATTACAAAAAATGGTTAAAATTTGTTTTAACATGTAATTGTGAAAAAAATAAAATATCATCATAAAAAACAAAATAAAAAAATAAAATAGTCAGTGAGCTTTTATTAATCACTTAATATGTTTCTAGTTATGGGGAATGAAAATACAAAGAATGAAACATACCTTATTCACAAGGAGCTTCCATTTTAACCTTGTCCCTGGCCTCATGGAGCTCACAGTCTAGTTGAAATAGGTGATCTAAATACAGAATTTTAGCACATACCAATATTATACTTTTAATGAATGCATTGGAGAGAGTAAAATCAAAGGTTTCAGTTAATTGATGGTAATTGACAAAGGATAAGGTAGATGCAGTGGGGGATGGGAGTCCACACCATCCCTATCATATAACTTTTCTTACCAGGGGATGCTCTGCTAATCAGATCAGAATCATGTTCTCTGAGAATAATCCTCCCTTTTCTCCCTCCTTATCCAGTTAATTGGGTTAACAGTTACTGTTGGACCCCAAAAGACCATCTTTAGAGACTACTTATGAAACATTCTGCCATAAGATGCTGGAGATCTGGATCAGACTCCAGGGTTTAGCTTCTCTTCCCTAATGAGGGAGGGGGGAAGGTTGTCTTTAGAATAAGTACCTGATCACTACGCTGTGAAAGACTCCCAAAATGTCAGAAGTGGAAGGGCCCATGGGACAAAACAGCAACAATGTAAAAGGCAATAGTATCCTCACAGGATTAGAAACCCCAAATCTCAGAGTTGGAAGGAATCCCAGAGAACCTCTAGTCCTATTTGAACTTAAACATGAATCCCCTCTCTAATATGCAAGTGGAAAATTGATCAACCAGTCCTCAAAGAACTCCAATGAGGGATAAGGAAAGTTTTTTAAGACAGACCAGTCCATTTCTGGACAGCTCCTTTTATTTCTCTTACCACAAAATTAAATCTACCTCTGCTATTTCCTGTCACTGCCCTTCAGGAATCAAGGAGAACAGGATTAATCTTTCAGATCTAGTCCCCCATCTTCACTCCAAGTTTTCTCTTCTCCAGGTTGCAATTGCCCTTTTTTACCTATTTGATATGGCATGGCCCTTCACCACACTTCTTGCCTCCTCTGGATACTCACTAGCTTATAGAGTCCTTAAAATTTAGTTTCCTGAATGACACACAATCCTCTCAATGCAGTCTAACCAAGGGAGAGAACAGCAGAACAGTCATCCACCTTGTTTTGGTGTTTGGGATTTTCCCACTACAACTCAGATTAGAATATATATGTATATATATAAGTGTATATGTAGAAATATATATATATATATATATATATTTAGCTTGACATATCATCTTCTGACACCATTATTTTGTAGACTTCTAAATCCCTCAGATATCTTTTGTGTTTTATATATCTTCCATGTTGTATTTGTGAAACTGCTCTGACTCAATTGGACCTATCTTTCTAGCCTATTGAAAGATTTTTTCATATAACAACCAAGAAATACATATTTATTGACTAGAAATCCAGTGCCTTGTCTTGTTCTCTAGACTTTATGTCATCTGCAAATGCGATGAAAATGTCATTAATGATTTTATATAAGTCACAGATGCAATGTTACACAGTGTAGGGCCCTGCAGAGATTATAGGGGCACTTCATGGAAGACATAATTTTAGGAAGATTTTAAGCCATTCATGGCAACATCCAATCTTTTAACCAGGTTCCAATTCTTTCCAACTGATCTACTTATCTTCTAGGCCATATTAGTCCCTGTTTTCCACAAGGATAGCATTATAAGGAAAGAGCAAGGTACTTATTCAAATCAAGGTAAACTGATACCCATAAAACTTCCCACTTTATCTGTCTGGTAACCCTCTTAAAAAGGAAACAAAATTCCCTTCCTACATCCTAGGTAGGACCTAGTCTCAAAGAACACTTAAAGGCTTTTTGAAATGAACTCCTTTTCTAATCTTGCTCCCATTTTTTCAGAAATCCCTTCTGATTTTCTGTCAGCAAGGTTGACAGTGATAGCTTAGATTTCACTCTCTTTCTTTTCTAAATCAAAACATTTGTCTTTCATCAGTTCTGTGATACTTAAAGGATAAGATTATGAGTTACAACTGGATTTTGAAGGCAGGAAATCTCTTTATTCCCCCTCATTGTACACAGGAGAAAACTGAGGCACACATGATGAGCAGGAGGGTTTCAGAAAACCCTAGGAAAATTTATTTGAACTGATGCAAAATGAAGTGAACAGAGCTGGAAGAAAATTGTACACAATTATTAGCAATAGTGTATAATGGTCAACTGTGAATTATTTAGCTACTCTCAGCAACACAATAGTTTTAAGATAATTCTAGAAGGAAAAGACAAAACAGTGGTGAGTAGACAGCTCTTTGAGTACTTCCTGGCTTATCTCAGGTCAATACCAGATCTGAATGGATTTTGGAGTGACAGAACCCACACATATTTGGAGTGTAACAAATTTCCAGCAGAAGATATTTTAGAAGAACTTAAGGAAAGGTTGATCTCAATTGGGCAGGGTGAGAGGGCTGGGGGAAAGGGGTTGCAGCCCAAGCAGGCACAGTTCAGCTCAGCATAGTGCAGGGAGATCCAAGGCAGAGAGACTTCCATGAGGGAATCTAGTGGGAGACTCTCATAGTCAACATAGAGCAGATGCCAGTGGATAAGCAGACTACCTATAAGACAACCAACACAACTACAGAATGCAAATAATGAGTCCCTGAGCCCTAGTATAACAAGGAGAACTTGGACATATCTATCCAGCACAATAAGAAGGGCCACAACATGGGCCCCAGGCAGTGTGAAACTGTTATAGGGGAAACTTGGAACAATCTCCACATTGCCCTAAGAGCAGATTTCAACCTTTAAAAATGAGCAAAAATTCAAAAAGAGCTCTGATCATAAATATCTTCTATAGATTACACTTTAAGCCCTGAGGGCACGAAAAGTAAAACATCTCCAGATGAAGCCTCAAAGCATGATATAAGTTGGTCTCCATCTCACAAAGCATTCTTGGAAGAATTCAAAAAGGATCTTAAAAGAGAATTTTTTAAAATGGGGAAAGGAAATGAGAGCTCTGGAAAAAGAAACACAGAAAGTGTCTGAAGAAAATTATTCCTTTAACAAAAAGTTTTGGCAAAATGGACAAATAAAATGACTTCTTGAAAAACAGAATTTGTGAAATGGAAAGAAAATCCAATGAACAAACAACTCATTTAAAAGTTCTATTGGTGAAGTGCAAAAGGATCTAAAAAGCTAATTAAAAATAATTCACTAAACATTAGAATTGAACAAATGGAAGCGAATGATTGAATGAAAAATCAAGAATCAGTCAAGCAAAACCACAAAAATGAAAAAAAAAATTAGAAGAAAATGTAAAATATTTCATTAGAAAAACAACTGACCTGAAAATAGACCCAGAAGAAGAATTATTGGACTTCCTGAAAACCATGATGAAAAAGATGGTGGGAAATACAGAGTTAGTCATTTTAATTGTGAATGTGAATGGGATGAACTCTTCCATAAAATGGAAATGGATAGCAGACCAGATTAAAGGCCAAAATCATATAATCCTGCAATATGTTATTTACAAGAAACATATTTAAAGCAAAGTAATGCATACAGAGTAAAGGTAAAAGGCTGGAGCAGAATCTACTATGCTTCAGTTGAAGTAAAAAAAAAGCAAGGGTAGCTATCCTGATTTCTGATCAAGCAAATGCAAAAATAGATCTAAAGGAGATAAGGAAGGAAGCTACATCTTGCTAAAGGGTACCATAGATAATGACATAATATCAATACTATGCAGGGTTTAGCATCCAAGTTCCTTAAGGAGAAGTTAAGAGAGCTGCAAGAAGAAATAGACAGTAAAACTATACTACTGGGGGATCTCAACCTCACTTTATCAGAACTAAATAAATTGAATCACAAAACAAATAAGAAATAAATTAAGGAGGTAAATAGAATTTTAGAAAAGATAGGCATGATAGACCTTTGGAGAAAACTAAATGGGGACAGAAAGGAATATACTTTTCTTCTCAGTGGCACATGGAACTCACACAAAATTAACTATGTATTAGGGCATAAAACCCTCAAAATCAGATGCTCAAAGGCAGGAATAGTAAATATGTCTTTTTCAAATCATGAAGCAATAAAAAATATATGTAATAAAGGGCAAGGAAAAAATAGATGAAAAATTAATTAGAAACAAAATAATCTAAACCTAAAGAATGAGTGGGTGAAATATCAAATCATAAACACAATTGATAATTTCATCCAGAGAATGACAATAATGAGACAGTATATCAAAATTTATGGGATGCAGTCAAAACACTTCTTAAGGCAAATATTATATCTCTAGATGCCTACTTGAATAAAATAGAGAAAAAGAAGATGAGTGAATTGGACATGCAACTAAAAAAATCTAGAAAAAAAATAAATTGCAAAACCCCAATTAAATAAATTTGAAATTCTGAAAATAAAAAGCTTAGTAAAATTGAAAGTAAGAAAACTATTGAGCTAATAAACAAAGCTAAGAATTGATTTCATGAACCAACATTCATGATTTCATATAACCAACAAAATAAAAAACCTTTACTTAATTTGCTTAGGAAAAGGAAAGAAGAAAATCAAATTGCTAGTATCAAAAATGAAAAGGATAAACTTTCCACCAATAAAGAGGAAAGTAGAGCAATAATTAGGAGCTGTATGCCAATAAATCTGGTAATCTAAATGAAATGAATGAATGCTTACAAAATATAGATTACTCAGATTAACAGAGGAGGAAATAAATTAAATAGCACATTTTAGAAAAATATATTTAACAAGCTATTAATCACCTCCCTAAGAAAAAAATCTCCTTGGCCAGATGGATTTATAAGTGAATTCTACCAAACATTTAAAGAAAAATTAATTCTAATACTATGCAAACTATTTGGAAAAATAAGGAAAAAAGAGTCTTACCAAATTCCTTTTATAACACAGATATAATGCTGATACCTAAACCAGGTAGCCTGAAAACAGAGAAAAAAATAGACCAATTTCCCTAATGAATATTGATGCTTAATTTTTTTTTTTGCTTTTTGCTGAAGCAATTGAGGTTAAGTGACTTGCCCAGGGTCATACAGCTAGGGAACGTTAAGTGTCTGAGACCAGATTTGAACTCAGGTCCTCCTGACTTCAGGGCTGGTACTCTATCTACTGCACCACCTAGCTACCTGGATGCTTAAATCTTAAATAAAATATTATCAAAGAGATTACAGCAAGTTAGCGCTAGGATAATACACCATGACCAAGTAGGATTTGTACCAAGAATGCAGGGCTGGCTCAATATTTGGAAAACTTAACATAATTGACGATATCAATAATCAAACTAATAGAAATGATATAATCATATCCATAGAGGCAGAAAGAGCATTTGACAAAATCCAACTCCTATCCCTATTAAAACACTAGAGAACATAGGAATAAATGAAGTTTTCCTTAAAATGATCAGTAACATCTACATCAGCAAGTATAATATGTAATGGGAATAAATTAGAAGCATTCCCAATAAAATTAGGGGTGAAATAAGATTGCCCACTATCACAATTACTATTTAATATCATATGAGAAATGTTAACTTCAGCAATAAAAAATAAAACAAAATTAAAAGAATTAGAGTAGGTAATGAGGAAACCAAATTATCACTCTTTGCACATATGATGATATACTTAGAGAACCCTAGAGACTCAACTAAAAAACTATTAGAAACAATTCACAACTTTAGCAAAGTTGCAGAATACAAAATAAATCCAAATAAATCTTCAGCATTTCTATGTTACTAACAAAGTCCAGCAGCAAGATATACAAAGATAAATTCCATTTAAAATTTCTGTGGATAATCATCTGCCAAGACAAAGTCAGAAACTATGTGAAAACAATTATAAAACACTAATTAGTTAAATAATTGGTAGAATATCAAGTGCTCATGGGTAGGCTAAGCTAATATGATAAAAATGACAATTCTACCTAAATTAACCTACTCGTTCAATGCCATACCAATCAAACTCCCCAGAAATAATTTTACAGAGGTGGGGAAAATAATAACTAAATTCATCTGAAAGAACAAAAGGTCATGAATTTCAAGAGAATTAAAAAAAATTCAAATGAAAGTAACCTAGCTGTACTAGATCTAAAACTATTATAAAGCAGCAGTCATCAGAACCATTTGGTACTGGCTAAGAAATAGAGTAGTTGATCGGTGGAGTAGGTTAGGTTACAAGACACAATGGTCAATGACTACTGTAATCTAATGTTTGATAAATCCAAAGACCCCAGCTTCTCAGATATGAACTCACTATTTAATAAAAACTGCTGGGAAAATTTGAAAATAGTATGGCAGAAACTAGGCATTGACCCATATCTAACACCCTATCCCAAGATAAGGTAAAAATGGGTTCATGATTTAGATATAAAGAGTGATACTATAAGTAAATTAGATAAACAAAGGATAGTCTACCTCTCAGATGTGTGGAGAAGGAAAGAATTTGTGGCCAAAAAGAGCTAGAGTAAAGTCTGAAATGAAAAAATGGGTAATTTTGATTGTACTAAATTGAAAAAGTTTTTGAACAAACAAAACTAATACAGACAAGATGATAAGGGAAACAGAAAACTTGGGGAAAATATTTACATCCAAAGGTTTTGATAAAGACCTCATTTCTAAAATATATACAGAATTGCCTCAAAGTTATAAGAATACAAGCCATTCTCCAACAGAAAAATGGTCAAAGGATATGAACAGACAATTTTCAGATGAAGAAATTGAAACCATTTCTAGTCACATGAAAAGGTGTTCTAAATCACTATTGATCAGAGAAATGCAAATTAAGACAACTCTAAGGTACCACTACACACCTCTCAGATTGGCTAAAATGACAGGAAAAGATAGTGCTGAGTGAAAACTGGGATATTAATACATTGCTGGTGGCATTGTGAACTTATTAAGCCATTCTGGAGAGCAATTTGGAACTATGCCCAAAGTACTATCAAACTGTGAACACTTTTTGATCCAGCAGTGTCTCTTTTTGACCTGTATTCCACAAAGATCATGAAAAAAGGAAAAGGATTCACATGTGCAAAAATGTTTGGGGCAGCCCTTTTTGTAGTGGCAAGAAATTGGAAAGTGAGTAGATGCCCATCAGTTGGAGAATAGCTAAATAACTTACGTAGGGGCAGCTAAGTGGTGTAGTGGATAGAGTACCAGCCCTGAAGTCAGGAGGACCTGAGTTCAAATCTGGCCTCAGACGCTTAACACTTCTAGCTATGTGACCCTGGGAAAGTCACTTAACCCCAATTGCCTCAACAAAACCAAAGTTATGGTATATGAATGCTATGGAATATTATTGTTCTATAAGAAATGATCAGCAGAATGATTTGAGAGACTTACCTGAACTGATGCTGAGGGAACTGAGCAGAACCAAGAAAACATTGTGCATGGCAACAAGAAGATTATATGATGATCTATTCTGATTGATGCAACTCTTTTCAACAGCAAGGTAATTCAAGCCAATTCCAACAGACTAGTGATGGAGAGAGACACCCACACCCAGAGAGGATTATGGGGACTGAATGTGGATCACAACAAATTTTTTTCACCTTTTTTTGTCGTTTCCTTGCTTTTTGTTTTCTTTCTCTTTTTTTTCGTTTTTGATAAGATTTTTCTTGTGCAGCATGAAAATTGTGGAAATATGCATAGAAAAAATATATATAGAAGAATTGTATATATTTAACATATTGGATTATTTGATATCTAGGGATGGGGATGAAGAAAGGAAGAAAAATTTGGAACACAAGGTTTTGCAAAGGTCAGTGTTGAAAACTGTCTTCATATATATATTGAAAATAAAAAGCTATTTAAAAAAAGATGTTCTTAAGGATTTATGATGAAAAAAATGCTATCAACCTCCAGAAAAAGAACTGTTGGAGTGTAAATGAAGATCAAAGCAACTTTAATTTTTAAAAATGTCTTTTTCTTTTAATTTTTTTTGGGGGAGGACTCTGTGTTTTACAACATAGCTAATATCGAAATGTTTTGCGTGACTGCACATCACACCATTTGGAAGAGATGGAGGGAATTTGAAATTTGAAAATTATAACAAACTTGTTCAAATTGTTTCTATGTAATTAAGAAAAAATAAAATAACATGTTTAAAAAACACTTTTAAAGATGGGATTCCTTTTCCTCTTCTCTTCTTGAATCAGGAACTCTTAACCTAGGGTCCATGGATTTGTTTTTGAAATGTATTTTGACATTATACTTTATTACAAATGGTTCCTTTTGTAATTCTGTGCATCCTATTTTATGCAACTAAATATGTGATTTTTAAGAAAGGACCCATACGATCCAGCTGGCTAAGCAGGTCTATGACACAAAAAAGGTGCTGAAAACTGCCTTTGTCTTCTCAGAACGTAATGTCTGGGGAAGGAAAAAAATGCCCGTTCGTTGACCATTCTGACCCACCTTGTACTTTGGCCCTTCCCCATAAGAAACAGTTTCCAGGGGATCCAGGAGTAGTGAGACTTACCTTTCACCCTGCTGGCTGTCCATACAAGGAGAGAGGCATAATCCTTGCTTTACAAGTGACAAGATGTGAATTAAAGGCTGACATAAGAACATTTGGCAAATCAATTATACTGGGTGAGTCCAACTCGAGAATTAAATCAGGCTTTTTCAATTTCCCTGTTTATTTTTGACTGCCGTATTTCTTGAATCAAAGACAGGTGGGCTAAATGCTGAGGTCTGGGTCTGGCAGATCACTGATATCTCTTGCCAATGAATTTCTCCACATCTAACTTTGGACCTTAGCCATGATGGGCAGAGATCCCTCTCCCAACAAGGAGACATCAGCATCTCCGTCTGCCTTTCTGAGTACTGATCTTGAACTTGAAGGAGCAATAAAAGCAGGCAACTGAGTGACCTCAGCAGATTTTTGTCTCAAGGTCACCAGGCATCTCATCAGCTTAAGTTCACTCTCAAGTTGCTTTCTTGATTTTTCCTTTTCACATTCAGATAATATAGCACAGATCATAAGAAATGTCCATCCCTACTCCTACATCCTCATCTGGTTAAGACTCTTGCATCCAAGATGATGAAGATGATACCATGTATATGAACCACTTATTTACCTATCTAGCCCCAACTCTCTATTGCTTTCTAATGTTGCATCAGCAACCAACTAGTGGACATCACAAACTGGATGTCCTGTAGAAACTCGAACTCAAAATATTTAAAGTGGAACTCGTGCTATTTCACCCCAAACTCTTCCCTCTTCCTATTAATATTGAATTTACTATTATCATTAAAGCCCCCCAAGCTTACAATGCAGAGTCTAACAATGTTAGTCTAACACCTGACTCTTTTTCAACTCTTGTATCTAATCTGTTTTCATGGCCTGTGATTTCACCTGTGTAATTTCTCTCTAATATGTATCTTTCTCTCCTCTGACACTGCACCCACCCTCATCACCTCAAGCCTATACTGGTATATATGCCTGTATCAAATCTCTTCCCTACTCCCATCCATTGTCCATTCATTCACCAGAATAATTTGCTTCAATTTCAGATCTCATTATGTTCTCCCCCAATTAATTAACTCTGGTGGCTCCCTATCACCTTCAGGATCTTCTGCTTAGCATTCAAAATCTTTCATAACCCGACATCCTCCTATATCCCCGTTTTTTTAATACCTTATGCTGCTCCTCCCCCAATATATTCTGTGAGTCAATAGCATTGGGTTCCTTGCTGTTCTTCAAACACAACATTCCATCTTCTAACGGGAGGTATTTTTTCACTTCTCCCCTAGGGCTAGAATGTTCTCCCTTCTCATCTCTCCCTCCTGTTTTCTCTGTTTTCTTCATATCTCAGCTAAAATCTCATCATCTATAGAAAACCTATTCCCATTTCCCCTTAACTTGAGTATCTTCCCTCTGTGATTATCTCCCATTTTTATCAAATATAGTTTTATTGTCCATAATTGGTTGCATGGGGTCTCTTCCATTGGACTTTTCTTTGAGAGCACATATTGTGTATCCTTAACACTAAGGGTCAAAAAGATGTAGGTTCATTGGTCCCTTCCATAGCACACTGGCTTTATAAACATTACTTAGTAATTTGATGTTTCAATATTATGGTGTCACCCCAAAACTCCAAATTCCAAACCAAGTTCTATATTAGATTTCCTATTCCAATGGAATCACAGATCTGTCCAAGGTGCTGAAATCAGGAAAAAAAAACCTTTAAGTCCTAAAATCAAGAAAGTTGTATTTTAATAGTAGATTACAATACACACATAGATAAATATAGGATACATGTCACCAACATATTTGGTGATATGGAGTTAGGAAAAGGGGGGAGTGTTCTAGTACTGGGAGAGGCTTCCTGTAGGAAGTGACACTGTTAAGGATTCTACGAAGCAAAGGGGAAAAGGGAATACTTTCTGAGCATTGGAGTCTGTATAAAGAGAACACTGGGCTCTAGCATATGGTGAATAGTAACATGCTTCCCTCATAACTATATTCAACATTCATGTCACTCCTCAGCCCAACTCTTTCTTTGATCATTCACCTTCATAAATGTTATATATTAGAATATAAGCCGTAATATACAACATACAATCTAATTCTAATACATTTTCATTAGAATATAAGCTCTTTGAGGGTAGGTACAGGGACCATCTTTAATTTCTATTTGTATTTAGAACAATACTCAGCACATAACAGGAACTTAAGAAATGTTTTTCCATTAAAAAAATTCTGAGAGCTGGTAATTATTTACAAAAATAACAAAAAACAAATCTTTCAGAAAGATTTTTTTTGGACTTAGAACTTCAGAACACAAACCAATAATTTCCCCTTTGCCTTCTGGAAATATCTTATTTTTAGAGTCATGCTCTTGGTAACCTTTTGAAATGAAGACTATTAGGCAATCAAGCCAATTTGGACCGATCCCAATGATCATTACATGTTTGTTCATTGTGATACATCCTCCTTGGACAGAGCAAGAAGTCCCTCAAACTGGACAGACCAGTAGAATTGTGGGTTTTTTTTTTTTTTACAATTTTGAGTAAATTTTTGAATGATTTTTTCCTTACATTTCCTCCGAATCTTAGTAATGATCTTTTTTCTCTTTATGTACATACACTGATGCCCAATAGAAACCCCTTGCTTTTTTTCTTTATTAAAGCTTTTTATTTTTCAAAACATATGTGTGGAAAATCCTTCAACCTTAGCCCTTGCAAAAACTTGTGTTCCAATTCCCCCCTTCCCCTACACTCTCCCCTAGATGGCAAGTAGTCCAATATATGTTAAACATGGTAGAAATATGTTAAATCCAATATATGCATACATATTTATACAATTATTGTGACACACAAGAAAAATCAAATCAAACCAGTAAAAAAAGAGAGAGAAGAAAAAAAATGCAAGCAAACAACAACAAAAAGAGTGAAAATACTATGTTATGAACCACACTCAGATCCCAATGGATTGATAGGCCTTACCAGGTGATTTGGGGGAGAAGGCAATAGTCTGGCCTTTAATACGTTGGATTTTACATATACTTTTCTATTTAATAGCATAAGTTCCTGGGACTGAAAGCTAGAAATGACCCTAAAGATTATTAAGTATAGCTTCCTACAGAATGAAGAAAGAACAGAAGAGCGAAAGGGATAGGGAGAAGGAAGGGCTTGATTAAAATCACATAGATACCAAGGAACACAACCAGGACTTGAACCAAGGATTTACACTTAAAAACCTTTTGGTCCAATTCCACTCAACAAATATTTATTAAAATCACCTCCTGCTAAGATTCTAGACTAACTACCTTGTGTAGAGGGTTTAAAAACTGACTCTTGGAATATAAATACCCAACATATCATGTCAAAAGATGATCATTGAATCTACTTGACACTTCCTTGTTTATTCATTTTTCACTTGTCCAACTCTTCATGACCCCCTTTAAAATCAACGCTATTAGGCAATCAAGCAAATTTGAACTGACCCCTGATGATCATCACATGTAAGTTTATTGTGATACATCTGAGCAAGCAAGTCTCTCAAAACTGGATGCACAAATAGTTTTTTATAACTTTGAATAAACCTTTGAATGATTTTCTCTTTGTATCTCCTCTAAACAAACCCCAGTAATGATCTTTTTTTTCTCTCTACATACTTACACTGATTGGGATATTCTTAAAAAAGCCAAAACTTCTCTAGTTCATTATACAGGTGAAGAAACTGAGGCAGATAAGGTTAAGCAACTTTCCCAGGGTCACAGAACTAGTAAGTGTCTGAGGAGTCTTTCTGACTCCAGGCCTGGCATTTTGTCCATTGTATCACTACCTGAACACCTCCACTAATGAGTAACTCACTACCTCTCCATGACAGTATATTAACAGTGTTTAATAATGATGTGTGTTTTAGAGGGTATTTTTGCTCTGATTATGAGAGACAGTGTGGAAACAGCACTTGCTATAGTATCAGAGGATTTGGGTTCAAGTATTGTTTCTATCTTTATTCTACTGGAGATTTATGGCCAGCCATGATTCCAGAGGATGGATAATGTACTAACTGTTAACAATCAAATAGTTGTTGGGCTCAGGGTACAGAGTGAAACATACATTTTTTGACATAAAGACTATGGGGATTTTTTTTGCTTAACTTTGCCTATTTTCTTTTTTTTTTTTTTTGCTTTTAGATGAAAATGGAAGAGAAAACAAAGGCTTATTATTTGAAAAATTAAATAAAATAGAAAAAGAAAGCCCTGCTTCAGATGTCACATATCTCCTTAACTCCTGCCTTACGTTACATGTGAGATCAGAAGTATATATGTATATATATATATATATATATATATATATA
>JAJPUD010005441.1:84993-105433 GCA_023553655.1 Myrmecobius fasciatus
CTGCCTTGTTCAGGAATTCCTCATTATGTATAGGGTAAAAAGTCTTTACCATCAAATACTTACATTTCTAGCCTTTTAGTCCAGTTCTGTTTAGCTTTCCAGGCAAATGATAGTGCCTGCAGGTCCATAAATGTTTCCCATCCTTTCTCCTTGTGTTATTCTGTTCCCATTATTCCCTACACAAGGAATTTTCCTTGGATCCAACACATGCTCTTCAGTCTCCACCTTCTTAAATGTCAAGGGTCAGTTCAGATGCTCCCCCTTCTATGAAGAAGGTGACATTTTATTCTCCTGTTGAAAAAGGAGCTCTCCCTCCTGTGATTTCTTAAGAATTTGTATGTATCTCTTGCACACTTGCCACATTGTCTTATGCACAACAGGTTCCTGTGTTTGTCACTTATGCTTACTGCTGGACTATTAGGGACTGTGCCTTATATTAACACTTCATCTCTAACAGGACTCTGTAAAGGAGAGATCTTTATGGGAAACATTAAATTTTATTAATCTTTGATCAATTTATTAAAAAGGAAATACAATAGAAGAGAGTAAAGGAAATTTTTTTGTTTTATTAACTTGCTTAATATGCAGTAGGGCATACAGCTATATAAAACATTGAACTCTATGAATTACCTTTCCATACTGAACCTGTGACCTCATTGACAGAAAGAACCTTCATATGGGGAAACTTCTTCTACCATTGCAATTGGGCACCTTCTCTTCAACCATAATTGTCCAGGGTGCTGAGATGTTTATTGACTTGTTCAGGGTTATACAGGAAGGAAGTATCAGAGGCTAATTTGAACTCAGCTTTTCCTAGATCTAAAACCAGCTCTTTATCCACTCTGTCCACAAGATGTCTCATAAATTTTATATGTATTAAAAAATAAAACAAGATACAGGGAACAGAACTATTATACATCTTTCTTCTTAATTTTTCAACTTAGCATCATGCCTAATTCAAAAATCATACATAGTAAGTACTTAATAGATAACTTTGATTTGACAGTCTCATATGCAATCCTCTATTTTCTATATAAGGTATTATTTAGGTTTGTAGATTTTTATCAAAGTGAAGTTATAAAAACAAGAAGAACATTGTTCACAGTAGCAGCGATGCTATATGATGATCACTCGTAAATAATTTAACTATTTTCTATCATACAATGATCCAGGATGATTCCAAAGTGAAAAGTACTGTCTCCAAAGAAATAACCAATGAAATCTGAATTTCAAATGGAAGCACTCTCTTTTTCACTTTCTGTATTTTTTTGTTCCTCTGAGTTTGTGATTTCTTTAACAGCATGAGTAATATGGTAATATGTTTTACATTATTGAACTGCTTGACTGTATAGGATATATAAACTATATCAAATTGTTTACTATATCAGGAAGGAAGAGGTAAGGGAAGGAGAGAGAAAATGTAAAACTCAATTTTTTTTAATGAAGTTAAATTTTTTTTTATAAGTGACTGGGGGAAAAATAAAATATTTTTATTTTTGAAAGTACCTGCTGGAAATATAAAAAAAACCTGAGAGTTTATCTGCCAAGACAAGCCCAGAAATCATATGGACACAATTTTTATACACTTTTTATATAAATAAAGACAAATTTAAACAAGAGAGAAATAAAAAAAATATTAATCCAAGCCAATTTAATAAAAAAGACAATTTTACTTAAGTTACTTTACTTACTTAGTTCCAGATCAAATAACAAAAAATTATTTTATAAAGCTAGAAAAAATCATAGCAAAATTCATCTAGAAGAACAGAGGTTCCAGTATATCAAGGAAATCAGTGGGGAAAATGTTAAGGATTTGTTAGTTCCTAATTTCTTTCTTTTATTGAAGATTTTTTATTCTCAAAACAAGGATAATTTTTTCAGCATTGACCCTTGAAAAACCTTGTGTTTCCCCTCCCTTACCCTGTCCCTCCCCTAGATGGCATGTAATGCAATAATATGTTAAACATGATAAAATATATATTAAATCCAATATAGGCATACATATTATACAATTGTCTTGCTGCACAAGAGAAATTAGATAATTTTTTTAAAAGAGAAAGAAAATAAAATTCAAGTGAACTACAACAAAAAGAGTGAAAAGAGTGAAAATTGTGATCCACACTCAGTTCTCACAGTTCTCTCTCTAGGTGTAGCTGGCTTTCATCATGATAAGATCATTGAAACTCGCCTCAATCATCTCATTGTTAAAAACTATTATGTCCATCAGAATTGATCATTGTATAATCTTGTTGTTGCCATGTACAATAATCTCCTGGTTCTGCTCATTTCATTCAGCATCAGTTCATGTAAGTCTCTCCAGGCCTCTCTGAAATCATCCTGCTGATCTTTTCTTATAGAAAAATAATGTTACATTATGTTCATATGCCATGGCTTATTTAGCCATTCTCCACTCAGTTTCCAGTTCCTTGCCACTACACAAAGAGCTGCAACAAATATTTTTGCACATACGGGTCCCTTTCCCTCCTTTAGGATATCTTTGGGATATAAGCCCAGCAGAAATAGGAAGTTCCAAATTTCAAACTATATTACAAAGTAGTATTGTCTAAGAAATAGAATGGAGAATAAGTGGAATGGGATTATATTCACAATACACAATAGTTAATGATTGTAGTAAACTAGTCTTGGATAACCCCCAAAATCCAAGCTTTGAGGGTAAAATTTAACTTTTGACAAAAAATCACTGGGGAAATTGAAAGCAGTTTGGCAGAAACTAGACATAGATTGACATCTCACACCATATATCAAGGTAAAAATGCATAAGTGATTTAGACATAAAGGGTAATATTATAAGTAAATTAGGAATATAGGAAAAATATATGTCAGATTTATGTACAAGGAGAGTATTTGTAACGAAACAAGATAGGAATGATCACAAGAAGTAAAAATAGATCATTTTAATTAACATGAAATTGAAAAACTATTGAACAAACAAAATGAATGTAGCCAAAATTAGAAGAAAAACAGGAAATGTTGGTGGGGGAAGGAAAGCATTTATAGAAAGCTTCTCTGATAAAGTCTCATTTCTAAAATATATATAGAAAAATAACCCAAATTTATACAAATCAGCCATATGATTTGATTGAAGGATATGAATAGGCAGTTTTTGCAAAAACTAATCAACAGTTACCAGAGGAAAATACTCTAAATCAATACTGACTAGAAGAATACAAATTAAAGCAATTCAGAAATACTATCTCCCATCTTATCAAATGGGCTAACATGAAAGAAAAGGAAAATGACAAATGCTGGCAGCAGTATAAAAAATTTGGGTCACCAATGTTTTGTTGATGGACTTGTGAACCTATTCAACCATTCTGGAGAACAATACAAAACTATGCCAAAGGGCTATAAAACTGTGTACTTTTTGACCTAGTAATGCCATCCTTAGATCAAAGAAAAAGAAAGGGATCTTTTTGTACAAAAATATTTATAGCAACTCCTTTTTTATGGTGGCAAAGAACTGGAAATTGAGAGGATGGCAACCAATTAAGGAATGGCTGCACAAGTTTTGGCATGTGATTTTCATGAAATATTATTCTTCTATAAGATATATTGAGCAGGACAGTTTCAGAAAAATCTGGGAAGACTTATATGGCCTAATGCAAAATGAAGTAAACAGTACCAGAAGAACACTGTTCATAGTAACAGCAATAATGTAAAGCTGATCAACTATGACTTAGCTATCCCAATTAATACAATAATATAATAAATTTCCTTTTTTTCTTCCCTCCCTATCTTAAAGGAGGCTACCATAGAGAAGTTCACAAATATGTGCATATGTGAAAGTATTTTACATATATATATACATGTATGCACACACATTTATATTTATCATTTTCACCAGAAAATTCCAAAGGATCCATGATGAAAATGCTATCTACCCTCAGAGAAAGAATTGATGAACTCTTAATGCAGATTTAAGTATACTCTTCTACTTTTTTTATTCTTTTAATTTATTTATATTTTCTTCCAGTATGGCTAATATGGAAATATATTTTGTATGACTTCACATCTCTAACATCAAATTTGTTTCCTTCTCAAGGCAAGGGGGAGAATATGAGGGAAAAAGAGAAGTTGAAACTCAAAATTTTAAAAAAAAGTGTCAAAAATTTACATATAATTAAAAATATTTGAGAAAGTAATTTTTTAAAAATTGAATGGAATAAGTACCCACATTTGAAAGGTATACATTTAGAAAGGCTAATGAATTGTGCTTCACTATAAGTCACTCATTTATCAGTGTGAAAATTAATTTATTAGAGTTTTTTCTCAAAATGATGTCAGAAAAGTGAAGGAATAGATATTTTGTTTGGTAGCACGAAGAAACAGGTGATTTGCAACAATGGAGTATATTGGGCAGGCCCAAATTGGGCATCATTGCAAGGGCTAATAACCAAGCACAGGATAGTTCCAAGGTCATGGTTCCCTAAGATCTCCCTTGAAGAAAGGAAAGTAATCTCAATTGAGGACATAGGGCAGTAAAAGAAGCAGGAGAGGGACACAAAAAGGGAAGAAGAGATCAAATGAAAAAGAAATGAAAAAGAGAGAAAGGCTCCAAAAGTGAGAGGGTAAATAGACATAACAGCTAGCAGAGAGAGGAGGAAAACGGCTTTTTTGCCTGTTGTTTAGACCCAATTTGCATGTAGGCTGTCTCATAAATTTTTTAAAAGATGGAATCTTATTTCTAAATATGAATGTTAACATGTTTCCCCCCTCACTTCTTAACCCCTTATCTTTTGCATGGAAAATAATGACAATAACTGTTTGTCATGCAGTTAAATTTAGTATTTATTGTGAGAAATTTATTATGGAATCCATAACTCATTATGGAAAAATTGGGGGGAAATCAAGACTACTAGGAGGGAGCCCCAGTGAATACCCAACTGGCACTTCCAGCTGAATTTTTTTGAGATTCATGTGCTTGTCTAAATTTAGAGGATACATATAAACACAACAGTGACAAAGACAATTATATAAAACAAGCCAGATGTTGCCTTTACTTCTTTCCCATCAACAGAATTGGTCTTAGAGAACTGTTACCGAGGGGATGGATGCAAAGGCTGTCAGGATTAATGGCTTCATTATGACTTCAGCACATTAAACAAACCCAGTGAATGCAGCCTGAATTTGAGCATTATGACTTCAGCACATTAAACAAACCCAGTGAATGCAGCCTGAATTTGAGCAGAGTGCATGCTGTGGTCTCAGAACACCAGACATTCAAAGCTGTTGTCTCTCCAGGTGCCCCATGGCTGCTTTTCTTGTAAGTTGAGTCTGTCCCATGGAAATGAATTGAAGGACTGTATCCAGTCCAAAAATAATAATATTTTTCATGGATGTTCTAATGGCATGAAACTCTCCAACCTCATGTGCTGAGTTCCTATTCTTCAATACTTTACTTATGCCATTTCTGATGGCTGAAAAGCCCTCTCCCTCCTAGGGAGCTGACCCACCAGAACCATCTTTATCTGTACCTGATTTTCAAGTCAAAAAGCCCCCTTAACCTATGCAAATGAGATAGACACACTGCTATGCTTAATATCAGTGCTTATTAACTATTGGAGATGATTGAAGTGAGCCTCGCATAGTGGATAATAATAACAGCTAGCCTTTATGTAGCCACTTTACAAAGGTTACCTCATTTTCTCTTCACACAAACCCTGCATGATATGTATTTACTATCCTCATTTGACAAATGAAAAAGCTGGAACAGAAAAAAGTTTTTGTGATCTGCCCAGGGTCATACAACTAGTAAGTGATTGATGGGGAAATTCAGAAGCTGCTAAATGAAAAACAAGACCTCCTTAGGGTGTACCAGCAGGATAATTCATCTATTTCTAAGAAAGTAGCATTCAATTCCATGAAAAGAAAAAATATAGTAAAAACTTAGAGAGGTGCAGGACTTTTGGCTCAGTAAGAGGTCGGATGAAATTCAGTTTAATGCTGATAGTAACAATCCAAAGGGCTTTAATGATGCATTGAAGGCTATTACTAAAAACCTATGGTACCTCTCAACTACTCAGTGCTGATAGATCCACCTTGATTAGTGATAAGGAGATAATCCTAGAGAAATGGGCTGAACATTTCCATAGTATTCTCAATAGAAGATCAATGCTGAAGTCGTTGATCATTTGTCTCAGATTGAAATTGATCACTCCCTAGATGAAGAAGAGGGTTTTGATACCATTAGGTTACTTTTGTGTGGCAAAACACCTGATGCTGATTCTATTCCAGCTGAGAACTACAAGGTTGGGGTACCCATTGCTCATGCAAAAGCTGATTGAAAATTTCCAGATTATATGGCAAGAGGAAGTTATGCCCCAGGAGTTCAAAGATGCTTCCATTGTTCATGGTCTATAAAGGTATGGGGAATAGATTGTTTGGTGACAATCACAGTTGGGATGGGGGATCTCTCTTAGTCATTGCTGGCTAAGTACTGGAGAAAGAAAGAGGGAAAGATAATAACAATTTCTCCCCTTAAGGAACTCACAGTCCACTGGGGGAAACAGCACGAAAACAGGTAGGTATAAACAAGACAGCAAAAATTGGAAGTTATCTCAGAAGAAAGGCACTAAGATCAAGGAGCACTGGCAAAGACCCCTTGCCAACACTTAAGGTCAAGTCAAGGCATCCAGAAGGTGGGGATAAGTTGAGAAAGAGCTCCAGGAAAAGGCAGTGAACATTCTGAGAGTCAGAAAATGGAGTGTCATGAGGATTTTCAAGGAGGCTGGTGGAACTTTTATGAAGAATGCCCAGTGGTGGGTAGAAGGTGGAAAAAAGCATGAAAAGGTAACAGGAAGGGGCAAAATTAGGAAAGCCTTTAAAAGCCAAACAGAAACTGTTTGATTCTGGAGGTCATAGAGAGTCATTAGAGTTAATTAGGAGAGTGACATAGTAAGATCTATATTTTAGGAAAATTATTTTAGTGTTTTATTGAAAAATGGATTGGAATAGGAGAGGAGGGCCTTGAAGCATGAAGACTCACCTACAGTCTATTGCACTAGTCCAGGTATAAGATAATGAGACACTGTCCTGGAGTTGGGGCAGGACCAGAGGAGAGAAGGGGAAGTATACCACAGTTGATATGTAATCTCTGAATCTTCTCTTCTTTAGCCTAACCACCCCCAGTTTCTTTAACTATCTCATGTACTCCAGGTCCTTCAGCATCCTGGCTGTGCTCTTAGACACTTTCCATTTTATTGATTTCTTTCCTTTCTAATGGATGGCACCCAGAATTGATGTGAATTCTTCAGCTATGGTAAAACCAGGACAGGACATATAGGAATAATTATCAGTTACTTGATCCTATAAGTTTCTATTCTCTTTCATCAGAGAGAGTTGGTAATAATTTTTTAAGTGAGATAACATGTGAAATGCTTTATGAATATGAAAATCCTTATGATGAAGCTGATTGCTTTCCCATCACTCATATGGCTCAGGTCACAGTCCACTAAACCATCTAGATTTTTTCAAAGGGATTGCTAGCTAGCCAGTTTCCCCTTCTGTAGTAACAGAATCACGTTTGCAGACTGAATATATGACTTTACATTTTTCTAACCCTAATTCAACTTTTATCTCATTAGATTCCACTAAACATTCTAGCCTATCAAGCAAGCTCTTCTGGGATTTTGATTCTATATTCCTTCAATTTACAAATCTGGTAAGTGCGCAACAATGCCTTTTTGTAAATGTGGTAGGAAAGAGCATTGGGGAGAGCTCCCCATGAGCTGAAGTGGAGTTCCTCCAGTTCCATGGCAGATGCCCAAGGACTGTAGCAACTCAGGAGTTTCCTTGTTCATTTGAAACATGGGCAGATCCCTGGGGCACTGAGCGGGACAGAGAGTGCTAAGGACTGAGGTGGGAATCTAAGAAAATCTCTTTAATTCATGGATCATGACACATCCATTCCCCACTTCACAGGACAATTGGAAGGATTCATGATACCACAGGCCTGAAGCATTTGGCGAGCTTTAAAGTGTCATAACATGGGAACAATGAGCACACCTGGGTTTTCAAATGAAGGGACTGCAGGGCACTGGAGGAAGCACCAGGGTGAAGGAGAATTCCTTTGCACTTCAAATAAGCCATTTGGCTGCTAAAATTAGCTCCAGTGGTGAGTCATGGCAATAATCCACTCTGCTACTCAAAGCCTCCTGCTCCAACTCCTTATTAACACATCTTTCTGAAGCTGATTACACGGCCCTTTCCTACTCTCATCCCAAGGAAATTATCTTCTTTCTCTTCTTGATTTCCAGAGCTCAAGCTTTGGGGTTCATGACTGTAACTGGAGCATGGCCCCAAGAGTTCACAGGAAGAAAAGCTCCTGCCCAAACCTACTGTCCAGCAGCAGGGAGACTTCATCAAGAAGGGGATCAGCAGAATAAGCACATGAGCACATGGGGGCAGACAAAAGCTTAAGGAAATGAGGTTAAGTCAGACAAATTGAGTCTGTGTTCGGATTAATCAAGTCTGTGCCACTTTTTAGCTGTAGGATGTTTTAACTCTGAGACACAGTTTCCCCTCCACAAAACAAAGTGGTTGAATTAAGAATCATTCCAACTTTAAATCCTATAATTCCATTAAAAGAAGTCACTTACTAGAGTTATTGCACTTAGAGTCTTGGTACTATGTATACTCACCTTCCTAGAACAGGGAATTACTGGTTCCTCATCTTCTGTATTTGTTAGATCACATGGGGAGCAAGCCCAGAACACAACAGCCAAGCCAGTGAAGGATTTTCGTTCGTGCCTCATGAGGATAGGAGGAAAGAAGTGGTTTTGGTTAGCCTGGAGAGGAAAAGACACAGGGACTATGTGATAACTGCCTTCAAGACCAGTTGTTTTTCCCTAGGGGCCAGGAGCAGAGAAATGGTGAAAGTTATAAAGAGATCAACGTAGGCTTGATGTCAGGAAAAACCAGCCAAAGATTAAAGGCTCCCAAAGTGGGATGGAATACTTGGGAAAATGAATACAAGCCCAACTTCAGAGGCTTTCTTCAAAAAGTTGGCAGATGATTACTAGCTAGGTATATTGGACCGGAGCATCTCTGGTATAGGAGTTTGACTCATTAGCTGCTGAAGGCCTTTCCCATTGTGAAATCCCATCATTTCATAAATCCGTGTTTTCTTTTCTGCAGCTCCAATGTGTAGCTTGGGTCTTTCCTCCATTTCCCAGTCTTCTTATACATTACTGCTTTTCATGCACTCAGTGACTCAACAGTAATGGCCCTACTTCATATTCCTCACACATCTCACTTCAACTCCCAATTTTCTGCTTTTTCACTGGAGCCTGTCTCCTCTGCTGAAATACTCCTTATCTCCACCTCCTGGATTGTCTGGCTTCTTTCAGGACTCAGCTCAATCTCACTTACTGTGGGAGACCTCTTTCAGTCCATCCCCTTCCCATTCTCACCCCCCCCCAATTCCATTCCTCTTAGGTTATCTTCCATTTAACCTGTATATATCTTGTTTGTAAGTCGTGCTGTGCCTGTGGTCTCCCCCATTAGAATATGAGTTCCTTGAGATCAGGGACCACATTTTTTTTGCTTTCCCTTTGCATTTCTAGCACAGCACAGTCTCTAGAACATAAAATAAATGCTTGTTGACTGCCCAACCATTCCTTTTTATATCTTGGATTTTTATGCTTCACATACAAGGCCATAGGCTTTACAAAGTACATTAGCTCCTCCTATAGCGGCTGGTAGTTATGTAGGAAATTCAGGGTTTGGCAAAAATCTAGGGGCCAGTACCTCTCCAAAATCCATATCCTTTGCCTTTTAGTGCTCCAGTCCTTATGATTTCATTCAGCAACCCACAGCATGAAGTCAACACAGATGGGACATAGAGAAGTCCAGATACTAGCCCACTCCTTCTTTTCCATTCTTTTGCTCTTTCCCCACTGTAGACACAACCTCTTTAAAGGCTTAGTGTTTGCTACTTCATAGCAAGTACTAACCATTCCTTATAGGGGAGCAGGGTCAGCAAGAAGGGATGATGGGACAGACTCACATTGGAGATGGTTTTATTTCCTATGACCCACAAATTGATTCCCAGACCACTTTTCTGAAGTTCTTTGAATGTCTGAGAAATGGTCTTGTCTTGTAAAAGGTATGTTGGAAAAAGATCAATTCCTTTTGTGAAAACATCAGAAATCTGGAGGAGGGCCTTGTATATAAGCTATGAGATTTAAAAATAAACCCCATCTCAACCAAATGGAGGGCACCAGCTTGAGGCTTTCTAAAATATCCTTCATTCCTGGGGTGTAGCTCTGACAAAGGAGCCATCAAAGGCAATATGCCTCTTAGAAAGTTATTATTGGGTACTGCCAGAGTATTTGAGGATGGGGACATTATGTTGCTGTGTTTTAATGTTCTGACCATTAAAACATATGAAATAAAGATTAGATCAGTTCTGCTTGGCCCCAGGAGACAGAATCAGGAGCCAAGGGGCAGAGAGGTAGATTCTGACTTGATCAAAGGACACAATTCCAGCAACTGTTGCTGTCAGAAAAATGACTATTCTGCTTTGGGAACTAGTGGTTTCTCCCTGCCAGGAATTCATCAGAGACCAAATGATCTCTTTGGGAGGGCATCAGCAATCATTCAGTGGAGATCTCCAACAATGTCCTAGAGATATCCCAAACTCCATTTGTCAAAAAGTGAGTTCATTATGTTTCTTTGCAAACACTCTTCTGAATCTCCATATTTCTGGTGTATGTACCATCACCCTTCCATTTCCCCATGTTCTCAACCCAGAGTCATTGTTAGCTTTTACTTTTTTCTGACCTATCATATTTGAAGGCCTGCCGTTTTTTTTTTTTTGATTCTATCTTCACATCTCTTTTATCCTTTTCCTTCTTTTTACTTAACCTTTACTTACACCTTCCTAATTTACAGACACCTTCCTAGTTCAATACCCCATCAGTGTCACTCAGACTATACTAATATCCTTCTAACTGATCTCCCAGCCTCTAGTTCTTTCCCACTCCATTTCATACTTCCCAGAACTGACAAAATGATTTTCCTAAATTATAAGCCTGGCCGGCTTATTTTTCAATTCAATAATTTTCAGTCATTCCCCATTACAATGAGGATATATATTCTTCTATTTGGCATTTTGAGCTTTTTAGAACCTGTTTCCAACCCCTTATATTATCTCTTACTGCCTAATATTATACAATACACATACTTATTATTATACAATATTATACAATTATTGTACAATACACATACTCCCCTTCATAGACTCCACTTGCAGCCAAACTAGCCTTTGTACTGTATTCACAGATGACATTCCATGCCCTAGTTTTCTATCTCTGCAGAGGCTAGCCTCCACATCTGGAATAATCTTTTTTCTCATTTGCCTCTTAAACTCCCTGTTTTTTTGGCAAATGCCTGTACTAAATAGCAATTTAATAATAGAGTTAACACTTGGTACTTGCTGTGTGCTAGGGACTGTGCTAGAAGTTTTATGATTATCTCATTTGATTCCCACAAGAACCCTAGTAGCTGAGTACTGTTATTACCTCCATTTTTTGATGATGAAATTGAGATAAACAGGTTAAGTGAATTGTCCAGGGTCAGGCAATTAGTATCTGAGACAGATTTGAATTCAGGTCTTACAGATTTAAAACCCAATATCTTATCTACTGTGTCTTCTAACTGCCTATGTGAAGCACACTGGCAGGGACTCATGAGTATTAGAAACATAGAATCTTAGGTTTACCTTTAGAGGAGAGAGAGAGATAGCCCAATAGACACAGAGAGACAGAGAGAAAGAGAGAGAGAGAGAGAGAGAGAGAGAGAGAGACAGAGAGAGACAGAGAGAGACAGAGAGAGAAAGAGACAGAGAGAGACACACATACACACACACTGAATCATTCAATTAATTAAATCCCTTTGGGTCTCTAATGTAGTGTAATTAAAAGGGGTAATATAAAGGGTAGGGAAGAGGTTGCATGAAACAACAACAACAAAAAAACAATAACATGGCCCTATATCAGGATGTAGAACTATGTATTCCTTGAACATGGTGCCAGGAGGTCTAGTTTAGAACATAGAGAAACATCTGAAGGAGAGTAAAACATGGTTAGGGTGAAGAAGCATGAGATAAGAAAGAAAATTGTCATTTTTCAACCAAATGAACTAACATGTGTGAAGTGCTCTGCAAATCTAAAAACATTATATAAATGCTATCTAGACACAGTAGATAGAACAGTAGGCCTGAAGTCAAGGAGCCATGAATTCAAATCCAGCCTCAGACACTTGCAATCTGTGGCAAGTCACTAAACACTATTTGTCTCAGTTTGCTCATCTCTAAAATGAAATAGCAAGAAATATTTGTCCAGAAAAATCCAAAATGGGGTTATAAAGAGCTGGCCATGATTGAAAATGATGGAACAATAACTTTATTATAATCATTATATATTATACTATAATTGTTATAGTTACTAGAATTTAATATAAAGGCCTGTGGTACTATTTAAGAAAGATCTGTAGTTTCTAAATTCTGTGACATTTATTTTGGATTTTTTTCTTTCTTTTCCTCAACCTCAGCTAATCTAACTTATCTTAAATAAATGACTTTTTTTTTTTTGCTGAGGCAATTGGGGTTAAGTGACTTGCCCAGGGTCACACAGCTGTTATGTGTCTGAGACCAGATTTGAACTCAGGTCCTCCTGACTTCAGGGCTGGTGCTCTATCCACTGTGCCACCTAGCTGCTCCATAAATGACTTCTTTTAAACACTTTGGTCCTGGATGTGTGCCATACTCAGAAAAGGGTAATCCAGTGAGATGAGTTTGCCTGGTTCTGAAAGGGTACAGTCATATACTATTAGAAAAATCTGTCTCCTAGTTGGTCTTGATACTCAATGTGGTTGAATATATTGTAGTGGGGGAGAGGAATGATGGAGGTTTCTTTAACTTGCACTGGGTAATGATCTGTGCACTATGATTTCAGCACCAGGGCCAGCACCAGGGGGATTGCAGAAGAGGAAGCCAGTTTTGCTTTGAATGCAGCCCTCCATCCTTCCAGTGGTTACAATAAATAAACTTTTTGCTAATGAGGTGGAAAATTGTCCCTGCCTTCCCAGCAGCTGACTAATTTCCTAGTTAGAAGGCAAGCTTTTCTTGCTTTGCGTGGGGATGTCTATTCAAGATAGAATGAATCTACCCCCCCCACCTCCCACACACTTTCATTAGAAAGAGTTTTTATTAGAGAATGAACAATTTCAACCCTCTCACTTCCCTCTGCAGATTTATACAATTAATGTTTGGGTAAATCTATTCAAGGCATTGCTCTGGCTTGGATCAATAACTCCCCAAATGAGCGAGGGCCCCTGATCTTCCATATGATTGCATTAATTTAATTTCACATTTCCCAGAAGTTTAGCCCAGCACATAAGGATGATGTGCCTTGTTGGAGGGATTTACACAGGAAAATTTCCTTTGGTTTCCAAATGCTTTTCTTCCTCTGTACGCTAAGACCTCTCTCTGTAAGTAGATTTCTGTGTATATACATATATGTAAAGTATACATCCACCTATATGTGTTTATATATATGTATATTTATACATGTATATGTGTGTATGTGTGTGTACACACACACAAAAACACACATATATACACACCACAAACAGGGTCTTGAGGAGAAATGTTATGTGTGATGCCAAAGGGGAGGTTATTACTAGCCTCAGGGAGATCACAGAATCCCTGTTGTTTTGATCTCTGCATTATTTAAATTTGCAATATATAATTAATTTTTAAAAACTATATGTAAATGCATTTCAGTTTTGTTCAGTTGTAATCTGGAATGGTAAAACAGGTAACCTAACTTATTATGTTTGCATGAAAAAATGAATGTATTTGCGTGATTTCTGGAAGGTTTCAAAATTCACTGAAGGGTGGGTGTCATTAGGACAATATTTGTTTAATGTTTACTTAAACCATGGAAATATCATTGCAGCCGATAGCTAATTATCTTTTGGATCTTCATAATGATTGCAAGAGGACCTACTGACCCTTCTTGCCTTCACTCAGTTTCATATAGGATAATAAGTCTTGAGCTCCAACAATTCAAGTTGACTATATGGGGGAAGTGGTTTGTTGTTGGTAGGACAAGAGTCCATGGATTTAAAGTTGATTTCTCCTTTGAAAATGGGCAGAGAAGGGAAGCATCTGAGGCCCTCACAAGTGACTCTGGTTGCTCTCATCTACAGGAAGCACCAACAACCTAGCCTAGCCTTTCAAGTTCACGGTCATCTATAACTGTGGCATTTTTGGGGAGAGCACATGGCATTTTCAGGGGCTCATACAACCCCAAGTTCAGAAAATATTCAATGTGGGACACAACATTCTATAGATCTGCCTAAGCCTGCCATATGCACCAATCAAATTTCCATTTTTGCCACATTCCCCCAAATGTACAGAAACAACAACAAAAACAATAACACACACACACACTTCTAGGTTATTCTGCTCTGTCAAGCTTCAACTGGTATCAAGGCTACTTCTGCTCCTTTCCGCATGGGCAAAGGAGTGAAACATGCCCTGCTTTGGATACACTGGATATGCTTTGACTCCTGACAGCAGGTACCAAGGAATACACAGGACCAGAGAAAAGGAAACCAAGTGATCTCTGTATGATCTCTTCCTCTGGAAGGACACATGTGTCTTTCCCTTCCTTGACCCACTTTGCCTTGAACTTGCACTCCTTATCTTACCTTTTGACCATAGAGAGGAAGGGCATATTTCCCCCTGATCTCTGCCTTCTTCCCTCCCTGCTTGACCATAAAAGGGCTAACCTGCATTGCCACTAAGGAGCCTTTTAATGTTGAGGTGCTACGTGACTTACTTCTCCATTTCAGTGTATTGACCCATGTCTATTGAATGGCCTCCACACCTTGCATAACCTCTGCTTCATCATCCAAGAAAGAAAGAGATTTAGTTCAGAGAAGTCATATTAACCACTGAAAGAAAAGGGCACATCTTAAGAAGAGGTTATAGGAATTGATATAAAGTGGAAAGACATTTGCTTCAAGGCTACACAAAAACATGAAATGAGTGTATGTGTGTGAGAATAAATGTGTGACTTATTATTTGTGAATACACCCTTGGGAGCCAGGGAGAGTAGGCAGCTTCATGGGTCTGGGCATCATCTTTCAAGGAGAAACTGAACTTTCTTGACATTTTCCTGGAGATAAATTCTACTCTCGATGACTGGAAGGTAAAGGACAGACAAGCCAGCTGGTACCCATTGCTTAAAAGTGATGCTATGAGCTCACTTAGTTCAGTTGCCAGTGTGGCTGTCCTGAAGACTTTAGAGAAGGGAAGAGAGTCCTTGTTGTAGAGCAATCATGAGGATTGGAGTCAAGAAGATTTGAATTGCAACTCCAGTTCTGTTCATTACATCCATGAGCTCCAGCCAATCACATACTTGTTTGGCTGTTAGCTCCTTCATTTGTGAGAAGAATCAGATGGTCTCTTAGGAGCCTGGCAGTTGTGACATGCTATGCCCTATGACAGTGCTTCTCAGCATGGGGTATGTGAATTTTTAAAATATTCTGATGACTGTTTCAATATAATTTTCTGTTTAATTCTTTGTTGTTTATTAAAAAAGAAGAAAAGAAAAACAAAAGACAAAACAAAATATTATCATGTGCTCAGCAGAACAGCAGGGAGGATTCCAAATAAATAACAAATTGTCAAAAATATACAACAGTAGAAAGAATTATATTTTTGAGTATACATCTTTACTTACTTGTAGGTTGTTTTTTCTCTGTTGTGCCCTTTTTTTACTTTATTCTTTTTTACCCTTTCATATCCCCCATTTCCTTAAGGAGGCTATAGTTAAGCAAGGATAAATTTATGTACACACACACACACACACACACACACACACACACTCCTGCTCCCTCACATATTTATTCCTATTCTTGCTAACTCTTTGCTTTAATTCTGCTCCTTAATTTGTCTTGCAATTACTTAACCTCTTCCCACCAATGGCTCCCTTCCTCGTCTTCTTTTCCCACCTTTTACTTCTTTCTCTTTTGATACCTTCCCCCTTATTTCTTTATAGATTTTGGATGGTGCTATATACTTCATGGTGTGTGTACATATATATGTATATATAATATATTTATGTTATATATATATATACATATATATATATGTAGCTTCTTTGACCATTCTTCCTCTGCATCTCTTTTGTATACTATATAATTATTATTTTTACCTTAATTCTGCCCCAATCTTTCTTTTGAGCCTACCCAATTGCTGATGTCAATCTTTTTTTTTCTGAGACAATTGAAGTTAAGTGACTTGCCCAGGGTCACACAGCTGGGAAGTCTTAAGTGTCCGAGAACAGATTTGAACTCAGGTCTTCCTGACTTCAGGGCTGGTGCTCTATCCACTCTCCATCTAGCTGCCCTTGCTGATGTCAATCTTAAACATGATATACATTTCCATATTAAAAAATAAGCAATTTATCCATGTTAAGTTCCTTGAAATTGATCTTTGATATCTATTTTTTCTTATATGTAAAATTTTCTATTGAGTTTGTGTTTGGTTGAAAGTTTTGAAAATCTGCAAGTTTACTCAATGTCTATTATTTTCATTCAATATTATAAATAATTTTGCTGGATATGATATTTTTGGCCACAAGCCTAGTTCTTTTGATTTCCCAGTATGTATGATTCCAGGACTTGCAGTCTTTTTTTGTGGCTGCTGAGAAGTCTTATACAATTCTAATTGTAGCTCCAGCATATTTGAATTGTTTTTTTTTCTTGTTTCTTATTTTCTCTTTGATCTGGGGATGTCAAAATTTTATGATAACATTCCTATGTATTTTTCACAAAGAATCTCTTTGAGGTAATGATCAGTGGATTTTTTTTCTACTTTTACTTTCCCCACATGTTCTGTCACTTCAAGACAATTTTCTTAGATTATTTCTTGCATTATTGTATCAAGGTTCTTTTTGTTGGTCACAGCTTTCAGATAGTCCAATTATTTTTGAATATATATATATTCTCTCCTTGATCTGTTCTCCAGATCTGTTGTTTACCTTATGTTTCACATTCTGTCCTATATTTTTCATTTTATTTTGTTTTGTTATTTCTTGGTCTCATAGCTTTAGTGGCTTCCCCTTGCCCAATTTTAATTTTCAAAGAGTTATTTTCATCTTTAAGACTCTGTATCTACTTTTCTAGTTGGTAACTTTTTTCATAATCTTGTTTTCCTTGGATGGTTTTTATTTTATTTTGTTTTTGTTTTTCCTCAATGTCTCTAATTTGATCAATTTTTTTTTTAAATTCTAGAATCAGAAGACAAACTAGCCATTGAAAGAATTCACCAATCACCTCTTGAAAGAGACCCCAAAATGAAAATGCAAAAGAATATCATTTCAGAACTATAAGACCAAGGAAAAATATTGCAGGCAGCCAGAAAGAAACAATTTGAATACTGAGGATTACCCAGGAACTACTAGCATCTTCCACTTTAAAGGATTGAAGGGCCTACAATCTGATATTCCAAAAGGCAAAGGAACTTGGGTTACAGCTAAGAATAAACTATCCAGCTAAAATGAGCATTATCTTTCAGAGAAGAGGATGAACATTCAATGATGTAGGTGAATTTCATCTTTTTCTGATGAAAAGACCAGACCTGAACAAAAAAATTTTGATCACCAAACACAGAATTCAAAAGAAGCATAAAAAGGTAACTATATATAAAAAGAGAACTATATTTCTGTTATGAGTACACTTAGAAAGTGTGAGTATAATTTGATTTTATTATGATAATATGAAAAAGAAACTAGAGGTGGAAAGGGGATTGTACTGGAAAAAGAGGGAAAAGGAGGTAAAATAAGGGAAATTACATCTCATGAAGAGGTAAAGAAGACCTATTATGATTGAGGGAAAGAAGCGAGGGGGAAAAGCATTGTATGAATCTTACTCTTATCAGATTTGGCTCCAAGAGAATATCAGACATATTTGGTTTCACAAAGAAACTGGTCTCATTTTATAGGAAAATGGTAGGGGTAAGGGAAAAAGAAAGGGGAAGGCTAATAGAAGGGAAAGCAAAATAGTAGGGGAAAGGTGTAAGAAAGGGAGAGGGCTATTTGAGGGAGGTGGTGGTCAGAAGCAAAATACTGGGAAGGAGGGAAATGGGGAAAGGAAAAAAGAGAAACAAAACTTAGGGTAAATAAGATGCCAGGAAATACAGAATTAGTTATTTTAACTGTAAATGTGAATGGGATGCACTCTCCCACAAAATGGAAGCAGATAAGTCTGGATTAAAAGACAGAATCCTACAATGTGTTGTTTACAAGAAACACATTTAAAACAGAGTGATACATACAGAGTGAAGGTAAAGGGCTAGAGCAGAATTTCTTATGCTTCAGATGAAGCAAAACAAAACAAAACAAAACAAAACAAAAAAACAGGGGTAGCAATCCTGATCTCATATCAGGCATCTGATAGTAAAAGCAAAGATAGACCTAATTAAAAGAGATAAGGAAGGAAACTATATCTTGCTAAAGGCTACCATAGATAATGAAGCAATATCAGTACTAAATATATATTTCCTTACAAAAGAGATATGAAAAAGATAGCAACTTGTTGAAAAACAGAATTTGTGAAATGGAAAAAAAATGCAATCAACAAAACTCATTTAAAAATTCAATTGGTTAAATACAAAAGGAACTAAAAAGGTAACTAAAGAAAATAATATCCTAAAAATTAGAATTGAACAAATGGAAGTGAATGGCTCAATAAGACTTCAAGAATCAGTTGCACAAAACCAAAAAGTTAAAAAATAGAAGAAAATATGAAATATTTTATGAAAATATGAAGTATGAAAAAGCATTTGATAAAATCCAACATCCATTCCTATTAAAACCACTAGAGAGTACAGGAATAAATGGACCTTTCCTTAAAATTGTCAGTAGCATCTATTTAAAACCATCAGCAAGCATCCTATAGAAACAATCCAGAACTTTAGCAAAGTTGCAGGATACAAAATAAATCCACATAAATCAGCAGCATTTTTTATATATTACCAACAAAGTTCAGCAGCAAGAGATACAAAAAGAAATTCCATTCAAAATAATTGTCGATAGTATAAAATGTTTAGGAATCTATCTGCCAAGGGAAAGTCAGGAGCTATATGTACACAATTACAAAACACTTTCTACAAATAAAGTCAGATTTGATAAGTTGGAAAAATATCAAGTGCTCATGGGTAGGCTGAGCGAATATAATAAAAATGACAATGCTACCTAAATTAATCTACTCATTTAGTGCCACATCAATCAAACTCCCAAGAAATGATTTTATAGATCTAGAAAAAATAGTAACAAAGTTTGTCTAGAAGAACAAAAGGTTAAGAATTTCAAGGGAATTAATGAAAAAAATGCAAATGCAAATGGCCTAGTTGTATCAGACCTAAAACTATATTATAAAGCAGAAGTCAATAAAACAATTTGGTACTGACTAAGAAATAGAGTAGTTGATCAACGGAATAAGCTAGGGTCACAGGATAAAATAGTCAATAAGTATAGCAACCTAGTGTTTGACAAACCCAAAGACCTCATCTTTTGGGATAAGAACTCATTATCTGACAAAAACTGTTGGGAAAATTGGAAACTAGACTTCCTTCTGGGGGTGGAGCCATGGTGGCGGAGGTCAGACAGGAGTCTTTGTAATCTCCTCTAACCTTCCCTCAAACCAACAACATATGAAACCTCTAGACTGATTTTGAAGCAAAAAAATCCACAATATCTGGAGGACAACACAATTCTAGAAGAAGATACTCTGGAAGAACTTCAAAACAGACCTCACACCTTTAAAAAAATGAATAAAAAACCAAAAAGAGCTCTCATCATAGACAACTTTTATGGAGAGAGGGAAGAACAGACCTCAAATCCTGAGGCCCCTAATGGTAAAGCAACTCCAGAAAAAGCCCAAAAGAGAGACATAAACTGGTCTCCATGTCACAAGGTTTTCTTTGAAGATTGCATAAAAATCTTAAAAGAGAGTTAGAAGAAACATGGGGAAACGAAATAAGATCACTGCAAAATAAAATAGAAAAAATGGAAAAAGAATGCAATGAACAAAAAAATGTAAATGGTCAATTGCAAAAGGAACTAAAAACAGTAACTGAAGAAAATAAGACATTAAAAATTAGAATCAAACAATTGGAAATGAATGACTCATGAAGACTTCAAGAATCAGTCGAACAAAAACAAAAAAAAATGAAAAGATAGAGAAAAACATGAAATATCTCCTAGGAAAAACAACTGACCTGGAAAATAGATCTAGGAGAGACAACCTAAGGGTTATAGGGCTTCCTGAAAGCCATGATGAGAAAAAGAACCTGGACACTATATTCCAGGAAATCATAAAAGAAAACTGCCCTGATATTTTA
>JAJPUD010005441.1:110433-135482 GCA_023553655.1 Myrmecobius fasciatus
AAAAAAGTTTTTGCAAAGGTCAATGTAGAAAAATCACTCATATGTTTTGTAAATAAAAGCTTTACAAAAAAAATTGGAAACTAGTATGGCAGAAACTAGGCACTGACCCACACTGAACTCCGTATACCAAGATAAGATCAATATGGGTTCATGATTTGGGTATAAAGCGTGATAAAGTTTTTGTGCAAACAGAACTAATGCAAAAAAGATTAGAAGGGCAGCAATAAATTGGGAAAACATTTTTACATTTAAGGGTTCTGATAAAGGTCTCATTTCTAAAATATATAAAAAATTGACTCAAATTTATAAGAAGTCAATTTTATAAGAAGTCAATTGAAAAATGGTCAAAGGATATGAACAATTTTCTGATGAAAAATTAAAACCGTTTCTAATTATATGAAAAAATGCTCCAAATCACTATTGATCAGATAAATGCAAATTAAGACAACTCTGAGATACCACTACAAACCTATCAGATTGGCTAAGATGACAGGAAAAGATAATGATGAATGTTGGAGGGGAGGTGGGAAAACTGGGACTCTGATGCATTGTTGGTGGAACGGTGAACAGAGAGCAATTTGGAACTATACTCAAAAAATTATCAAACTTTGCATACCCTTTGACCCAGCAGTGTTTCTTTTGGACCTGTATCTCAAAGAGATTTTAAAGGAGGGAAAGGGACTCAGGTGTGCAAAAACATTTATGGCAGCCCTTTTTATAGTGGTAAGAAACTGGAAACTGAGTGGATGTCCATCAGGAGAATGGCTGAATAAGTTATGGTCCATGAATGTTATGGAATAATATTGTTGGATTAGAAACGACCAGCAGGATGATTTCAGAGAGACCTGGAGAGACTTACATGGACTGATGCTGAATGAAATGAGCAGAACCAGGAGATCATTATACACGACAACAACAAGATTATACAATGATCAGTTCTGATGGACGTGATTCCAACAATGAGATGATTGAGGCTAGTTTCAACGATCTTGTGATGAAGAGAGCCATCTATACCCATTGAGAGAACTGTGGGAACTGAGTGTGGATCATAGCATAACATTCTCATTTTTTGGTTATTATTTGTTTGCATTTTGGTGCTGAATCCAGAGTTCCTTCCCTCATGCTGCCCTTCAGCTTTAGTCTTCTGTCTTCTGTATTATAAGGACCCTCATAAGCTCTGTTCCTCTTAGCCCTGGCATTATCTATTGTAGATTCTAAAATCCTTCTTTCTCAGTTCTGATATTCTATGTTCTCTGATCTAAGCACCTTCCATCACCAATACTCTCATTCTCTTTCATTTTTATGAGTTTAAAGGGGTGAAGGCTGAAGAGCTTATCATTGCAGTGCCCCTCATCCCCCTGCCTAATGGGCTCATGCCAAATTATATTAGCCTTAGAGTAGCTAATAGTAATTCTTAATTAACTTTAACCTCATCTGCCTGGTGTTCAAACTGATACTTTCTCCCCACTCATTAATGTGGCATTCCCATTGACATGCCAACTGTTCCTATCACAGTTTCCCAGCATGCTGCCTTGGCATTTCACAGGGCAGCATTGATGCCCATTAGAATTCAGCAGACAAGTGGCCAGCCTTCCTTTTTCCTGGTTAACCTCAACACGGAACAACAAGTTCTCTCATTGTTCTCTCCAGGAAGGAACAAGTGACCAAGGTGAAAACCATGCAGGGATTTCGGGTATAGCCAAGTGGCTGTGGGCATCCCAATTACTTATTTCAAAATCTCTATTGGTGAGGTCACATGGAAGAGGGATTAGCCTCATTCAGCTTGGTTTTAGAAGGAAGAACCAGGAGCAATAAGGGAAATCTCTGAAGAGACTAATTTAGGAAAAACTGGCAAACAATTGCAGCTTTCCATAAGGGTGGGAGGGGGTCTATGTGCATCCCTCAGGGACTACAGAACTGGAATCAGAGAGACCTAAGTTTAAAACCATCTTCAGATACTCTGTGAACCTGGGAAAGTCATTTGGACTCTCCCAATATCACTTTCCCCACCTGCAAAATGGGCATAATAATGGTATTTACCTCCCAAGCTTGTGACGATGAAACAACAGAACGTGTAAAGTCTCATGACTGTTATTTTAGTATTTTAGTATATGAGATGAGAGACCTGGCACTCCGGAGGGAGGCTAGGTCGAGATAGGTTAGAGACGCTAGAGAGATGGTGTTTGGATGCTCCCTCAGTGGAGCTCTTCAAGCAAAGATTGGCTGAGAGTATTTAATATCAGGTTGCCACTTCATTCTAATATAAGAGTTAGACTTATGTGGCTGACTTCCTTTCCCAGCTCTATGTCTTTCTGATAGGATTATTAGCCTTGGACTTTTTTTAATATCCTAATACTCCAAAAAGATGTTCTGATCCATTTTGTTGTGGGGATGTCAGGACAACCCTGGGAAGTGCATTGAACAACAATTACTATGCTTACTTTCCCTGTTTGGAAGAAGACTTAGAGGGATGAAATGATGCTGGCCCAGCTAGCCAAAAGCAGAGGTTTTTTATGTTCTAATTTTTATAATTTTTCCCAGTTACAAGCAAAACAATGTTTTACATTTGTTCTTAAAGCTTTGAATTTCTGATTCTCTCCTTTCCTCCCCAGCACTACCCTCTTGAGGAGGCACATGTGAAGTGATGCAAAATATTTCCATAAAATTCATGTTGTGAAAAAAAAAAAACATAGACTTCTCCCTCACCAAAAAAACCCTCAAGGAAAAAAAAGGTTAAAACAAAGGATTATGCTTCAATAAAGCATTCAGACATAATCAGTCTTTCTCTGGATATGGATCATATTTTTCATCAAAAGTCCTTCCAAGTAATGTTGTATGACTATATTGCTCAGAACAGCAACATCATCCATAGCTGATCATCCCAAAACATTGCCATTGCTTTGTACATAGTACCAAGCTCAGGGAAGTTTTTCCTTTTGTTCAGGGAAGACTTTCCAGGTTTTTCTGAGAGAATCCTGTAATCCTTTTTATAGAATAATTACATCATTATTACATATTATCATTTATTTATCAGTGCCCCAGTTGAAAGACATTCCCTCAGTTTCCAATTCTTTGCCCTGAGAAAAGAGCTGTTACAAATAATTTTTGTAAATATGGATCTCGGAGTCAGGAAGAACTGAGTCCAAATCTTGCTTCAGACACTTATTATCTGCATGACCCTGAGCAAGATATTTAGCCTCTCTCTCACATTGCTCCACTGTAAAATGGGGATGAGCCCAGTGTTGTCATGAGGATCAAATAAGCTAATAATGATAAAGGGCCTGATATGCAGTAGGCACTACATAAGTGCTTCTTCCTTTCCTCTTCTCTCCACCATTCTGACTATCCTCCCTGTAGCTTAACAATTCTTTTTCCTCCTAAATAAGGATGCTATGAAGGAATGAATAAGTATATAAGCATTTATTAGATTTTTCTTATGACTCCAGGCCCAGGGCTCCACCTACGTTGAGCTCATGCCTCATAAAGCTTGGGTGGAGGAATTGGAGATGTTTTACCTGACAAAAAGAAAATTTGATGGAGAGTTCTTTTCAGATATTTCCAAGGTTGTCAAATGGAAAGGGGAATTTTTATTGTCCAATTGTGGCTGACTCTTCACAACCCCATTTGGAGTTTTCTTGGGGAAAAGACTGGTAATTAATCCTGAAAAAGTTCTTTGGGATGAGCCCTAGCTCAGAAATGGTTCCCCTTAAAAACCATGTGTAGAGAAAATTGGGTTAAGCCACAGACAGCAAGGACACAATCCATCCTTTGGCCCCCATGGTAAAGCACTCCTAGCTCAGGACCCTGTTCAAGCATGGGCTATCTATCTCAGGGTCACCTCCACACCCAATGAGAGATCATAAGAGGACTTCCTCATGGAAAATCAACGCAGGCATAAATGTATTTAAAAATAGGTGTTATAAATTATATGTGTATTTCATTTGTTTTAATTTTTAATTTTTATTGATATCTTTTTTCCATATTACCATGAAGTGGCAAAGTAGTTAAAAGGCAAGATGTGGAGAAAGGAAGACCTTAAGTTAAATGAGCCATCAGACATCGGTTGTATGATCCTGAGCAAGTCATTATCTAACTTGTGTTAGCCTGAGATCATTCATCTTTGAAATGAGGAGTTGGATTCAGTGATTCTAGCTTCCCTTGTGACTCTAAGCCAATGATCCAATAAGAAGAAATCTCTATCCCTCTCCTGATCAGTGAGCCATCTCTTCTAACCAAAAGAGAAAAAATTCTTTTTCAGCAAAAACTATTATATTATTCTTAACATTTTGACTAAGTCTGCCAATATATACAGTTGTCCACACCCTAGTTTCCCAGTCTACAGAGAAGTTGGGGGGATGAAGATGTACTCTTAAATATGGATTGTCAAGATTCACAAACAGATGTATTTCAATATGAAGGGATTTGCTTCTCAGTACCAGATGCCCAGCCTAGAAATCTAGAGTCATTCTTTGTTGTTGTGGGTGGGGAGGGAAGAGAAAAACAGAGAAAAAGACAGATTCAAAGAGAAAATAAACTCAAAATCATAGAAACAGAGAATTGGAAGGAACCTTGAAGATAATAGAGCCATCCTGTATGAAGTTTTACTTTTTTTTTCTTAAACCATATCCCAACAAAATCCCTTCATAGCACGAATGAGAAGAAATAATTTCACATGAAAAAAGCCAGTGAGGGGGAGCTTGCCACCTCTGGAAGAAGCCACTTAATTCATGTTTGGAGAGCCTTCATCAGTAAGGGGTATTAATTAATTACAAGCTAGAATCACTATCTCTTATATTCCCCGCCCCCATTGCTTTTGTTTTGTAATAAAATTTTATTTTTCAATTAGCAAGCATTCTTTTGTCTTCCTTTCTTCTCTCTTCCAATTAAGAAAGCATAGAAAAGAAAAATATTTCTAAAAATTCAATGTCAAGCAAAATAAGTAGCCACCTTCAACCCAAATGTGTCTCAAGCCTTTCCCCAAACTCTCCCTCTGTAATCATGTTTATCATTGTTTGATCATGTTTCTTTCTTTTTTATTAAAGCTTTTAATTTTCAAAATATATGCATAGATAGTTTTTAATATTCATTCTTATAAAACCTTGTGTTCCAAATTTTTTTCTTCTTCTCTTTCTGCCCCCACCCTCTCCCTTGGATGGCAAGTAATCCAATATGTGTTAGACACATGCAGTTCTTCTATATATATTTCCACAATTATGTTGCACAAGAAAAATCAGATCAAAAAGAAAAAAAATGAGAATGAAAACAAAAATAAGTAAACAACAATAAAAAGTGAAAATACTATGTTTTGATCCATACTCAGTACCCACAGTGCTCTCTCTGGGTGGTCCATTATAAGTACATTGGAATTGGCCTGAATCACCTCTCTGTTGAAAAGAGCCCCAGCCATCAGAATTGATCATTGTATAATCTTGCTGCCATGTAAAATGATCTCATGGTTCTGCTCATTTCACTTAGCATCAGTTCATGCAGGTCTCTCCAGGCCTCTCTGAAATCATCCTGCTAATCCTTTCTTATAGAACAATAATATTCCATAACATTCATATTCCATAACTTATTCAGCCATTCTCCAATTGATGGGCATTCACTCAGTTTCCAATTTCTTGCCACTACAAAAAAGGCTAGGTCAAACATTTTTGAGCATGTGGGTCCTTTTCCCTTTTTTTATGATCTCTGTGGGATAAAGACCTAGTAGAAACACTGTTGGATCAAAGGGTATGCACAGTTTGATAGCTCTTTGGGCATAGTTCCAAATTGCTCTCCAGAATGGCTGGATCCGTTCACAATTCCACCAACAATGTATTAGTGTCCCAGTTTTCCCATATGGCCTCCAATATTCATCATTACCTTTTTCTGTTTTCTTAAACAATATGAGAAGTATGTAGTAGTTACCTCAGAGTTGCCTTAATTTGCCTTTTCCTGATTAATAATGATTTAGAACATTTGTATAATTAGAAATGGTTTTAATTTCTTCATCTGAAAATTGTAACCAGATTTCTTTTACCTTTCAAAATCATTTTTATTAACAATGTTATATTTGTATGAATTGTTTTCCTAATCCTGCTTATATCACTATGCTTCTGTTCATACTAAATCCATGCTTCTCTGAAACCTTCCCTTTTATCCTTTCTCACAGTATTCTATCATCTACATGCTTGAGAACTTGATCAATCAACCATTCTGTAGTTGATGGATACTCCCTTAATTTCCAATTCTTTGTTACCATAAAAAATTGTTATAAATATTCTTGGACTCAGGGATCCTTTGTCTCTTTCTTTAATTGCTTTGGGTTATAAACCTAGTAGCCCTATTTATTCCTGGGTCAAAGGGTATGGACAGTTTAATAGCTTTTAGGGAATGGTTCCAAATGGCACCAGATTGGCTGGTCCAATTATTTTTAATTCTACTTAGGAACAAAGCAGAGAAATTCTGGAGTCAAATTGTCAATTTTAACTTAAACCATTTTGCTTCTGTTATATTTATACTGCATCTATTTACCTATGTCTTTGTCATCTTTCTTTTCCCTTTAGATTGTAATATAGGATTGTTTCATTCTTTTTATTTGAATCCCCAATACAATGCCAAACACAAGAAGGTGCTTAATAAATGCTTGTTAGATTGCTTGATACTATATCTAAACCAAACCTTAAATCATGTAGCTGTGAAGAATAGAAGTCTTTAAGATATGGGAAGACAGCCCTCAGCAGTGCAACCCCATCCCACCCCAAGTTGCTCTTTTCCTAAGAAATTTGCTCAGTGCCATCAAGTAGTTTCTTTAGAGCTGGGTAATTCGGGACCATTTCTTGAACAGTCTGCAGATAGATAGGATAGATAGGAAAAAGGGCTGGCTGCATGAGAACAGGGGGCTACAGGAGGAAGGTAGAGCAGAAAAGGAGCTATTTTCAGAGTTCAGGATCAAGGTCAGGAGGACCTTTACAAAGGTGAGTGGTCTTGGAGGTAGTCTAGAGGGGACGGATCTGGAAATGCTTCCCATTCCATTTGCAGCCCTATCTGAGGAAAAGCTTCTGCAGCTAAGTGGGTTTGGCTAATTACTTGTTAAATTCATCTGCATTCACAGGTACTCACTTTATTACAGAAATAAGAAGCCGGCAGTGAAATTAAGCACAGATCAGGCTGTAATTAGCAGAAGCACCTCACCTTGCCTCCCACATTCCCAACTGCCTCTGCAGAGCAAATTCAAAACATCTTTTAGTACTAATGGACTTTGCTGTGCTAACCAAGTGAGTCTTTGGCAGCTTAGATTCCCACTCACTGAACCCTGGGGGTAAGATAGGTGATTGGTCTGTCCTTCCTTCCTTCCTTCCCTCTCTCCCTCTCTCATTCCCTTCCTTCTTTCCTTCCTTCCCTCCTTCACTTCCTTCTTTCCTTCCTTTCTTCCTTCTTCCTTCCTCCTTCCTTCCTTCCTTCCTTCCTTCCTTCCTTCCTTCCTTCCTTCCTTCTTTTCTTCCTTCTCTCTATCCTAATCCTTATTAAGCTTCTTTGTATTCATTGTGCTGGAGATAGAAGGACCCTGCACTTAATAAATGCTTATTGATTCATGAATCATATTTAAAGCCATCAAAGAAGATTGAAGCCCCTGCACATGTTTGAAAATAGGAAGGGAGGGGAAGAGAGAGAAGAATGAAAAGAGGCTTTGGAGACAACTTCAGCAAGGCTGAAGCCAGAGCAGGTGAAGAGGAAGTTGTTTGAAACTGTTTAGGACAAAAAAATTAAAGGCAGGACGTGGAGGACTTTGAATGCCAGGATGAGGAGTTTATGCTTGATTTGGCAGGCAATGGGAAATTGAGTCTTAGGATGTAAAGCCTGAAGGATGGGAAAATCCCATCTAATCCAATGACTTCATTTTAATGATGAAAAAAAGTGAGACTTAGAGAGGTCAACTTCCTTGCACAAGGTCTCACAACTAGCACTGTGAAAGAGGAAGAGCTAGGATTTATCCTTAGCTTCCATTCTCATCACTCTTCACTCATTGGGATATTGTCTCCCTTAGTGGAAAATCATCTCTTTGAGGGCAGGGACAGCTTCATTTTGTCATTGTGTCCTTAGTTGTGACTTGTTGTAAAGTGGGCTATAGTAAATGCTTAGGTTTTTTTAAGTACCTGATCAGTGGCAGATGCAGAGGGATCTGGAGTGCCCACCAGACTTTCCTGTTTCTTATTATATCTTTAGGTGTCAGTGCAGATCTCTGGCTGCTTGTTAACTCTCCCTCTCTGCTTCCACTTCAGCATCTCCTCTCCTTTTCTGCTCCTGAAGTTCCTGGATGATGGCCCTTGCTCTCCTTGGCCACAGGTCATTGTTGTCAATACGGTGACATCAGCTTCTGTCCACCTTGTGTTTTCCCATGACCCTTTAAGACACTGCCAGTTATGATTCCTCAGAGTTGGGGTATCACAGTATTCATAACATCATCACAGAAAAGGGGATTGCTGCCAGAAAGATGGTTTGTGTAGACCCAGACCTATAATGATGGCTGGCAAATGCATCTCCCAGGTTTCACGTTGGCTCCCTTACCAGTGTTTATAAAATAGGGACGGTTTGCTGAGCACCCAGTCCAGGTGAATGGAAAGGAAACAGCAATGTTCTTGCCAGGGAGGTGCTTTTGCAAAGCATGGTTTGCTTGGGTAATTAAGGCATAATGACTCACTGTGTTTAGGGATCAATAGATTCTCTTTACTCTGAAAACACAGTTGCCTAATTAAAGCCCTGAAAGGCTTCTCTTGCTTTTCAATGAGAATTCAGAGCAAGGCAGAAGTGCAAGGAAACTTGGTTAGAGGTCATCCAGAATAAGGCTCACATTTTGCAGGGGAGGAAACTGATCTCTAAAGATAGTCCTTAGACAGTGACCCAAATGGCAGATCTGGATTCCCAGCCCTGGTCTTCTCATTGCCATGGCCAGTATGTCTGTCTATATTTAATCAATAAATCAATTGACCACTAATCAATAAATCTATTTTGTTCAACCTTCCAGACACTGAACTAGGTATTAGGAATACAAGGATGAAGTCAAAAAGCTTCCCCAAATCTCATGGTCAAACACCCTTTGACAATAGCAACTGACAAGATGAGAAGGCAACCTGGCGTCATAGCTAGAATCCTGGAGGGCCTGGAGGTCATGGTTTCAAATCTTGCCTAATTACTGGGAATGATGGAAGAGGACACCTAATTCTAGCAGAAATGTGGTGGGAGGGTCACCAAGGTCTTGTCATTCTCTCTTAGCTCTAGCTCATGTGGGTAGTGTCCGTACCACTGCTCCCAAGTCTCTTGTACTGAATTTTCCCTGCTACATTTCCACAGTGATGAGACACATATTTGTACTGCAGCTTAACCCTGTGTATTATGCTTAAGGTACAAAAGCACATCATCAGAAGACAAACAAACTCTTAAGAAACTTAGATTTGGGGTTCAAGAAGGAAGGAAGAAGAAAAAGGACAGAAAAGAGCCAAGTTTTACCAGCAGCCCCCACAGTCTCAGCAGTTTGGTCTCAGCAGCCCTAATGGTTGCAGTGACTAAGCATCTTCTCTGTGTCCCTTGCATCTGATCCCATCCTAAGTTGCTGAAGGTTAAATGCTCAGCACTCTCCACTCACAATTTCCAGAGATTTCCTACTTGTTCTCCAAGTTCCCAAGTCTTGGGATGACTTTTCTGCCATGACCCACAAGTCTCCTTCCCCTGGAAGTTCCCTTCATCCCTGGACTTCTCACACTGGAAGCATCCCCTGTCCCTTTTTGGCTAATTTGTTGTTTCCTTCCAAAAAAAGCCATTTTGAGGAAAGTGCTCAGGCCAGCCAGGTCTTCCCCCAAAAGCCTTTCAGGACTCTCTACCAAGCCACACCTGGGTGTCCCCCACCCACCCACTCTTCTGTAGCTTCATCTTAAAGATGCTCTCCCTCCATTAGCATGTTATCTCCCAAAGGAGAGGAACTCTCTCTCTGCTCCTATTTGTCAGCACAGTCTTTGGCACAGAGTAAGCACTTGGTAAATGTTCCTTGGCTTGGCTTGACCTGATTAGCCCAATAGGAGCTACCCATAGACTCACTGTGCTGCTGGGCTTGACTCTTATATGCATGAATTCCACTTTTACACTCCCCTAAAATGGGAAGGGGCTCCTTGTCAACCAGTCTGACTCCAGGCCCTCTAGAACTCACACTCCTTGGTGCTGACACCGGAAATGCTCCAGTGATTTCTGTCCTTACCAGAAGGATCCACCTGCACTGCCTTTATCTCCTTATTACCAAAGGGGGCTACATCTACAAGGAGATCTTGCTAGCGAAAGTAAGGGCGCAGTTGTGGGAAAACCTCAGGCAACGACTTAGAAACAAAGAATAAGTCCACTTGGGAGGATGTGGAGTAGAATGCAATGGAAACTGTTTCCTACAGAAGACATTGGGCATGCAGAAAGATTGGAGCAAACTCCTCTTGCAACTGGAGAAATTGACCCACAACCAGTATCATTGACATGCAGGAGAGATCCACCAAGAGCCCACCACATTCTCTCCCTGATTCTCACTATAGTCTGCCTCAGAAAGGGTGTGGACCCTCATCTCCCACCCAGCGGGGCTTTTCTTGAGCCAGAATCCCGGGTTTAATGAGTGATATGTGACTTTAGGCACCTTTGCATGTTAGCTCCGGTAGTCTATGCTCTATATCCTTAAGGCTCTTCTCACTCTGGCAATCTATGATCAAAGCTCTCTTCTCTCTGGCCTTCAATGCTCTACAATGGAAGACTTTTAGTTTCTTAATTCCCCCTTGCTCCTTGATTATTTAGTAAACTGGGAAGGCTGAGTTGAGGAATGGATGATAACTTTGTTCCCAGATGGCTCATAATGAAATCACAGCCATCTCGCCAGCAGAGAAGGGATCGAAGTAATATCCATTGGCAGACTTCTGCGCCACATAGTTTGGGTTGTGGTTGTTGCTGTTGCTTTAATATTTGCCTTCTCTCAAAGAAGGGTTTAGTGGGAGAAAGGAAAATCACTGTAGTATTTATAGTGGTATAAATACTACATATAGTGATATAGTAATATCAAATCAATATATTATATAGTAATATCAATATAGTAAAATCAAATAAAAAATATAGTGATATATTTTATATATATATATATGTATATATATACATACATGTGTATATATACATATATATGACTATTTATAGTTAAAGGAAAATCATTCAGGTGATAATAAGAACATTTTTAAAAGTGATATTAGTGACCTCGAAGATCAAAAGAGAAGCTGACTGTCAAAGCCCACCAGCCAATGAGCTTCATTAGAACTGCTTACAAGCCACTTTTTAACCCTCTGAAAGAACCAGAACAAAACAAACAGCTTACCTCTTCAGCAGGGTTTCAGTGATGGATGGCACACGCTCGGGATGAGATGTGGGGGAAAATGCACATTAGCAAGTCAGCAGAACCTGCCTCCCCAGACTCCAGGTAAAGCCTTCCGATTTCCACCATTGCCAAGTGTGGTTGATGGAGGCTGAAACAGGGGCTACAGGGGCTCAGGCAGAAACCAGAGTTTTTCCCTCTCTGGTAACTCCAGCCAAGTGGGAATGGGGGTGGGGTACCTGGAAGCAGCTGCAGCCCAGAGGAGAGGGTCCCTGCCCTCCCTGGCTTAGCTCCTGGATCTGTTCTTAGCTGAAAATCATGATTCAAAACAACCTCAGAAGCAGGAAAGCAGAGGCACCTTGGCAGGGCCACTGGCATCTTTATGGCATGGAATTATGAAGCACCTGAGTCTCTCATGGCATTTAATCCCCTCATCAGAGCCAACTAATTGAGTGAGCACTTATTGAGTGCCTACTGTGTGCTTGTTTCTGAGCTAGTCACTGGAACTCCTCTCCACTTTCATGGTCTGCAGGCTACCTCAGGCCCCCACGATCTCCCTTTGGACCCAATGATCTCAGACTTTCTCTTCTCCAATCCATCGTCCCCATGGCTGCCACAATGATTTTCCTGAAGACAAAGTCTCACCTTGTCTCTCCCTTGTTTGAGAAGGTTCAGTGGCTCCTTCTTGTCTCTAGGGACAAATACAAAGCCCCCACTGGGCACATCAGGGCTCCGGCCTACTTTCTAAGTGTATTATTTCTACTTTCTTTCATTCCCTTGCCTTCATGCTGTTCTCCTTCCTTAATATTCCGTTTCCTCTGTGCCAAGTCTCTCTTACCTAGAATCCTTCCTCATCTCTGTTTCTTCCAACCCGAGGCTTTCCTTCAAAGGCCACTAAGTGTCCTGCCCTAAGAAGGCCTTTCCTGATGCCCCTCCCCCACACTTCTCTTATTTTCTCTATATTGTGCCCAAGTTCTTTCCCGGGGACAAAAGCTCCTTGGAAGCAGGGATTGCTGTGCTTTTGTCTTTGCAGGCCTCAATGGTCTATGGTGCATGGGCAGGAAGCACCAGTGGCTGACTCTGACCTAGGTCCTGAATACAAAGCCAGGGCTCTGTTCCCTGGACTACCTGCACCTTTATTTCTGAAGGCTCTTGTCAACTTGGTTTGATGGGAAGGATGCTGAGCAGAGAGCGGACTCTAGCTTCTGTGGGCTCCAGCAGCCTTAGGGAAAGGGAGCTGCTGCCAAAGAGGCAACTGGGACTGGGATTCAGGGATGCTGGAAGTGTGGGGATCCCAGAAGGCCTGTCTCTGCCTCCCAGAACAGGTGGAGGAGGGTCTGCCCTTGTGCACTTCCCCAGCTGCAGGCTCTGCTGTGCCTTGAATATCTGGGGTCACAGGACATAGAACAGACATGGTTATATCTCAGGTAGAGAGGACCAGTCAGAGGCTGCTCCCTGCCTGTGCTTGACCACATGTGGCCTCGGACACCCCCTGCTCGATGATAGCTCATGGACTGTCATGTTCTGAGCCACCCAGATAGCAAACTTAGGGGTAGGAATGAAGGACAGCATTAAATCATAATCAGGAGAATTTTAACTGATTTTAAAATGATCTTAGAACAAAGCTATGGGAATGTCAGACCTGAAAGGGACCTCTCAACAAAGAAGATATGGAAAATATTGGCACCTGAAGAGACCTCAGAAAATAGTCCAACAAATTTGGAAAGGAGTATGGAATAATGACAAGAACATGAGCTTGAGAATCACAGGACCTGGGTTCAAATTCTCCATCTCATTCTTTGATCTTAGAAGACAGAGTGCCAAAATTGACAGATATCTTAGAACAAAGTGTGGTACAGGTGAAAGGATCTTCCAAACCAGAACAGAGAATGTTCTAGGACAAATGTTACTAGATTAGTAACAATTCTTTTCTTTTTGCTGTGATATTTTTTTGGTCCTGTTTGTTAGAGCTTCATTTTTTGGTCCTGTTTGCTAGAGCTCTCCATAGCCAAAGCTTTCCAATTCTCTTCTCGAAGGAAATATTCTTTATGTAAAAACATGAGGTTTCTACATAGTCAGCAATTTCTTTATTTTTCTTCAGTTGCTTCTATCATGTTTGACCCTTCATGGTGCCATCTGGGACTTTCTTGATAAAGATACTTGCCATGTTCTTCTTAGGTGGAACATTTTGCTAGTCAGAGTCAGAGATTAAATGACTTATCCAGGTTTGTGGCTAGGAAGAGTCTGAGGATGGATTTGAACTCAGGTTTTCCTGTCTCCAGGTCCAGTGCCCTATCCACTAAGCCAGCGGGTACCTCTGACCATCTTTAAGCCTTTCCTATTTCATAATCTCAAACAGTTGTTTTTTTTTTTTGTTAAGAGAGTATCATTGTTAAGATATACTCCCCTTCATTTTACACCCATAGAGGTGTGCTGGAATATATCCCCCATGTTTAAATGGAAAACTGAGTCCCAGAGAAAGGAAGTCCCTTTTCAAGAGCACACAGATAATCCAATATTTCCAGAGAGAACGTCCATTTTCCACCCAGTGGAAGCATTGAGTCATCAGGCAGGAAGCTCAATCCCCACTTCATGTGGAAAAAGAATTTGCTATCTATTTTATGACCCAAAGTTTGAGTTCACTTGTAAAAGTTGCTATTTTACGTAGATGTGGTCTCAGGCAAGTAAGCAGGAGTTCCTGGGAGCCTGAATTTTGCTGATTTCAATAAGATCAAGAGAGAACCAATTACCCATGTGCACAGATTAATCACATTCTGGCCCCACAAAGTCACTGAGCAATACAATTGGAAGCCATAAAAATAGCAGCTTCAGGACAATAACAAGGTTCTAAATCACCCCCTGAATTATGCTCTTTCATTATTCAAAGAGGATTATTTTTGTTTTAACTCCACTCTTCAGGACATGCACTTGGTACTAAAAAATCTCATTAGACTTTCAAGTCAGGAAAGAAATTTGATGTGTCCTGCAGGGGAAAAAGTGAGGGAAAGCCAAGAAAATGTTGACCAGAACTTTTCCATGAGAAATACACTGTCAGTGATGAGATTGAAAAGGAGGGAGTTTTCTCTGAGGATATGAGCTACAAGATTCAATTATCTAAGGATTGAGAAACTGGTATCCAAGGGGACTCATGTTTCTCTCTCTCTTTTTCTGTCTGTCTGTCTCTATCTCTCCTTCTCTGGCTCTCTCTCACTCTCTCTATCTCTGTCTCTCTCCCTCTTTTTCTCTCTCTTTGTCTGTCTGTCTCTATCTCTCCTTCTCTGTCTCTGTCTCTCACTCTCTGTCTCTGTCTCTCTGTCTCTCCTCTCTGTCTCCTCTCTCTCTCTCTTTCTCTGTCTATCTCTATCTCTCCTTCTCTGTCTCTCTCACTTTTTATGTCTCTCTCCCTCTCTCTCTTTCTCTCTTTTTCTCTGTCTATCTCTATCTCTCCTTCTCTGTCCCTCTCTCATGGATAAATAGGCTGAATGTTTTGAGTGATTACCTGTCTTTTCTCAGAAGCTACGCAATATTGCAGGGCTTGATGCAACTAGCATAATGCCATCTGTGAAGAAGACTATTTGGAGGACCCACTATCCCAAAGAATTCTTCTTTGACCCAGACACTGTGATAGACCACTTCCATCCCAATGATCAATTTCTTTGCTAAACATCCATCATCCTATTTTGTGGTTGCCCTGATGTTTGACAACGAGGTAGTGCAGTGGACACAACGCTAAGCGTTGTTCATATCCAACCTCAGATGCTTCCTAGTTGTGTGACACTGGGCAAGTCATTTAACCCTGCTAGCCTCAGTTTCCTCCTCTATATAAATGAGCTTGAGAAGAAAATGGAAACTCCCAAATGGGATCAGGGAGAGTCAGACATAACTGAAAATGACTAAGCAAAGGAGGTTGAGAAAACAAGCTTATTTCTGGTTTGGTGGAGGAATGACATGCCATTTTGCTGACTCTGAAGTGACAGGTGATGGGGGGTGCAGAGGTAAAAGAATGAGTAATGGTCTTTGTGTGACAAGACATAGATCAGGTTAGTTTGCGTTCCTTTACTTGCTGAGTGATCAGAAGTACTCAACCTCAAGACAGTTCAGAGCTGGATTTATTAACTCCTCTCTGGTTTTTAGGGCGGCTCGGTAAAGTTCTTATCATTGTGTGTTCTAAGGTAGCTACGAGCACTATTTCTTGGGATATATGATCAACTTAGAAGGCATTGTTTATAACGAGCCAAAATCATATTATCTAACAATATCCATTCCAAAAGGTGAAGAAGGGATGAAATTCTGTGAAATCCTTGGCAAGATCACCCAAACTGCATCAATGTGTACATTAATTTTTAATGACTTCCAATTGGACAAAACCTATATTTGAATCAAAGAGCTCTGCAAAATGTCAGATATCCAAAATTGTGTATGTAGAGAACAAATACAACTACATGAGTCATTCATCTGTGGAAAAGTGGTCCAAGAATATCTTTAAAAGATGAAACAGTATTCATGTGAAAAATGCTCCAATCCCTGAGCAAAACAACTTGAAGTTTCGCTTCATGTCCAAAAAGTTGGTGGAGATGACACAACATGGGGCCACCGAGTGATGAAGAGATTGTTATATGCAAATGTCCTGCAGGTAACACTGTGAATCCATCCAATCTGGAAAGAAATTTGGAATTATGCTTATAAAGTAGCTACAGGGTTCATAGCCTTTCACCCAGAGATCCCATTCCTCAGCATATACAATGAAAGTGGGCAAAGGCAGAAAGACATGCTCCATATACGTCAAAAGAGTTGTAATAGTATGGGGCAGCTAGGTGGTGCAGTGGATAGAGGACCTGCCCTAAAGTCAGGAGGACTTGAGTTCAAATCTGGTCTCAGACACTTAGCACTTCCTATCTGTGTGACCCTAGGCAAGTCACTTAGCCCCAATTGCCTCAGCAAAAATAAATAAATATGAATAGTATTTTTTTTCCTGGTAGCAAAGTAGTTAATCAGGGGAGGAATAGCTAAAAATAGTGATAATAACAATAATTAATAATAATTAGCAATTCCATAGTGCTTTCTCTCTACCAACCTAAAAGTTTTGTAAACATTAGTTTGTTTGACACACACAACAATCCTGGGAGGGAAATGCCATCTTTGGTCCCATCTTACATTTGAAGAACCTGAAGCAAACAGAATTTAAGTGACTTTCCCAGTAAGGGAAATGAATATTAATAATCAGTGATTTGGGGAGATTCAGAGTTTCCCCTTTTTCTATAGTCTTCATTTTAAAGTTCAGTCTTTTGAAAGACATGATTGATAATGAGATTGAATTAACTCTCCATATCTTGGTCAGATCCAATGCAACCTTAAAAGAAATTTAATCCTACTGTGTTTTACTTAGGTTTGGGTGAGGATAAACTTTGCTTAAAATGCCTAGAAATGGAGGGAATTTAGGAGGAACTGGCATAATCAAAGTTCATTTGAACAGATTCAGCCCCTCATTGGGATATTCATTCTCTCTCATCACTGTTAACCAATCAGAGTTAACCAATCCACTTTTCCAAGGTCACATAAGCCTTGAGTTTGCTCCCACAATACTCTTTGGCATTCCAAGGTGCCCCTAATCTCTTTTATCAAAATGCTAGCATTATTAATCAAATCACTAATTACCCAGAAATGATGTCTCTTGAACTTTTAAAAGGTCTTGCTAGGGTTACATCGCTAGTAAGTGTTTGAGGCTGAATTTGAACTCAGTTTCCTGACTCCAGGTCCAGTGCTCTTCTGAGAAAAATAGAGAAAATTATAGGAATTAAAGCCTAATACAACCAGCAGAACCAAACATACAATGGCTGTAAAATAAATGAAAATGAATGTTGCCTAACAATAATGATCAAAATCAAGGCAGAAAAAATGCATTAATCTCCTTTTTGAGTTGTAAGTGGGGAACTAGAGCAATGGAAAACTGCATCCATTGTGAGCTTAGCTAACATGTCTGTTAGTTTTTCTTACCTATCTCTTCCCTCCCCTCCTTTTTTTGTTATTAATAAGGTATGTCTCACAGGTGGAGAAGGAAGAATACTTTCAGAAATTAAAGTAATATAAAAATAAAATACTTATTTAAAAAAATCTTCAATGATTCCAATGAGATATTGGGAAGTAATTTGGAGAAGAAAAAAATGTTCCAAAATAATGTTTGTTATGAAAAAGAAGCTAAAAGATTGTTGACTGTAGAAACTTCATGTTTATATATAAAGAAAAGTCCCTTCAAGAAGAGAACTCTTTGGACATGGAGAGCTTTCACAAATAGTACCAAAAAATTAAGCTGAATTTATCTTAACAAAGAAGAAAAAAATTTATTTGAGAGCTTGAACTTCCTCTTTTTTAATTGGTTTATTGACTTTTTGAAGCAAAGGTCAAAATTAAAACAAAATAAAAAGATAAAGCAGTGACTATGAGTCATCATCAAAATAGCTCTAATTGATCTATTCAAATCTCTATTCACATTTCTAAAAAGTAGATAAGGGAAAGAAAGCTTATGACTTAGTTTACTTCCTTTTTTTTAGAAGTCTGACAGTTACCATGTTGAAGTAGATGAAAAAGAACTTCCAAGGCACCTCAGCCAACTAAACCTTCATCTCTTTTGCAAGTCGGGAGATGTGGTAATAAAAGGCAATAAGATTTAGAATGCAAGCTAGTTTTTACAGTATGGAATCAGACTATGAAATGCATCAATTAAAAACATTTAGGGAGTAATGACCATATAGAAAACTGAGGATGAAACCTTATCAAAGCAGATTATCCCAAGAGCATTTATTAATCAAATTCTGGAGTGGTAAAAATTAAATCACAGGCTTATAGCTTTAGAAGTGGAACAGATTTTTCAGGGGATCTACAATGTTCTAATCTCAACATCAAGGCAGTGGAACCATTACATCTGTATACTGAAATATATACCACAAATGAAAAATATACCACAATCCAAGAAGACTTCATGAATAGGAAGCATTTTGGGAATCTGACCAAACCAAGTATTCATTAAGGACATCTATGTTGGAAATTGCACACTTTTTTGATAGCATTGAATCCACAAGCTAAATCAAATATTATCTCAAATATATTTTTTATTTCTCCACTAAGAAAAAAGTTCTTAGACAGAAAAGGATGACGTAAAATAAAATTAGAGCAAATTTCAGATATTTTGGATTACAGAAAATCATCATCTAAGGTTGAAACTGGAAGTGATGAATACCATAGTTGCCTTTGAGACATAAATTGTGTTGAAGAACAGATTGTAAGCAGAAATTCAGAGAAATTTCCCAGAAGATTAGCTAGCTGGGATGGGCCTTTTGAGATATTGGTAAAATACAATCTAGATCAGGGCTTCTTCAACTTTTTTCACCATGACCCCTTTGTACCTGAGAAATTTTTATGTATCTCTAAGTATATGTGTGTGGAAATCAAACAGTAACTGCTAATAAATCATAATTTTTGAACCCCACATTCAGTTATGAGATACCATATGGGGTCATGAACCACAGTTTAAGAAGTTGGAGTGTAGATCACCTCAGTTTAGCGGTGGAAGCATCTGTGTAACACAGAATCTGTATTCATCAAGGACATTTACCTTTTTGGGGGTCACTTCCTGAAACTGATATAGAGTTATGGTTCCAAAATTATTATTTATGTCAAATACATGGATTTTCCTCACTTTTGTGCCTCCTAAGGAAATTTCTTTGTTTCCTCAGGTGTCCCCAAAGGTACTAAGCATTTTAGTGAGAAAGTGTTGAACTGATTTATTTATGGAATTGCAATGCATTTTATTTTTCATGAATTTATTTTAAAATAGGATACCTCTGATATTATTTCTTTTGTCTTGTTGTCAGATAAATGGCTATGCTTAACATCTAAAAGAATTATCATGAGGAATGCTTTATATAAATGACAATAGATCCCTGGGGATTCAGGAGTTAAAGTAGTGAGTAGGGACAGGGATTAAGGAGGATGAGACAATTTAATGGCGATAACTATGAAGTTTTACACTTTAAAAATCCATTTGAGAAGTCCAAGTTGTAGGACGATGACTAGGTAGGAGTTTATTTGAGAAAAAAAAAGTGGACAGTCTTGAAAATGTCAAATGAATCCCCAGCATGATTCAGCAGCCAGTGAAGGGAATGCATTTTTATCCTGCACTGAGGGAAACAGGGTATTCAGAGTTAGGGAAGCAATGGTCCCTTTGTCTTCCTCCTCAGTCAGATCATGTTTGGAATATGGATAATACTTTTGCAGCACACTTTCTGAGAAGAATCCAAAGAGTTTGGAAAGAAGCAAGATGGGATTATTGCCATGGTTGAAGGCATCAAGAACATTCCATGTGAAGATCTGCTGAGAGAGCAAGGACTATCCAGCCTCAAACAAGTGGGCCATGACATTAACCTTTAGACAGATGAAGGGCTATTTGGGGAGAGGCTAGATTTATTCTATTTGGTCTCAGAAGACAGAACAAGGAATATTGGGTTCAAGGGGCAAAGAGGAAACTAGGCTTAATATTAGGAAAAAGTCATGAAGAGCTTGAAACAGCCCAGAGTGATTTGGATCCTAAGGATCTTCAAGCAGAGACAGAGCAGAATGAGAAAGGGAAGATTGCCATTCAGGGAGACATGGAACCATGTGGCTTTGGACCTCCCTTCAGGGCAGGACGTTTTTTCATTCTGTGATGATCAGAAAATATCACTGATGAGATTGTTATCAACAAAGTTGAGATCAAACAAGAGTCTCCCGATCCAGGTTCCTACTTTTTGTTTCTCAAACTATCTTTTTGATACTCACTCACGCAGGACTTTCTAAGCATCTGAGAAAAGAGCCAGAAGGTTTCTCAGAGAAGTCCTAGGAGAGACAGCATCTTCACTCTCACCCAACTCTGAAAGGTGCAGAGAACACTGGGCTTTGTTGTACCTTCCCTTTTGTTCCTTACAAAAAAACCTCAGAGTCAATATTACACCACACTCCCTTTGAAGCTCATCTTAAGTTACTTCCCACAGGTGTGTTAGAATTTCACAGGACTCCTACCTTGAGATGATGGGGATAACTGTTTCCTAGGCTTCTATTTATACAAAATATAGCATGGCAAAGGCTGAGGCAGGTCCCCATTGTGAAGGCCATCCTACAGAGAGCAGAGGAAGAGGGGATCCCTAGCAATGAAGAGGTCCTTCTGCTTGCAGATGATATGGTGGATTTCTAGTTCCTGGCTGACAAGACAAAAGGGCTTCAGCATCTTGTTTTCTGCCAGGACAATATGCACATCTTCTCTCCTCCCCCATCTCTGCCAGTTCTTTACCTCCTGCTCAGAAAACTGGAAGCAAAACAACATTACTATGACTACTGGAAAGGATGTGATAATTAACTGCCCCAGGGTTCCATTCACAATCCCAGTGACAGGTCAGATCTCCGGCCCCTACACCCTATATGTATTACATTGAAAACGGCTGCTTCAATCTGCAGTCAGTCTCCATCAGTTCTTTCTCTGGAGGTAGACAGCATTTGTTATCATAAATCCTTTGGATTGTCAGGGATCCTTGTATTGCTGAGAATAGCTATCAGTTTACTTTTATAATTGAATCGCTCCATGCTTAGCCTAGTAGCTGGTACATAAATGATAAGTGTCAGTAGGTAGACAGACAGATAGATAGATAGATAGATGGGAGGAAGGAAGGAAGGAAGAGAGGGAGGGAAAGAGGAAGAGAGAGAGGGAAAGAGGAAGGGAGGGAGGGAAGGAGGGAGGGAGGGAGAGAAGGAGAAAAGAAGAGAGGGAGGGAGGAGGAAGGAAAGAAGGGAGGGAGGGAGAAAGGAAAGAAGGAAGAAAAGAAAAGAAAAGGGAAGGAAAGAAGGAAAAAAGGAAGGGAGGAAAGAAAGAAGGAAAGAAGGAAGGAAGGAAAGAAAGAAAGAAAAAAGAAAGAAAGGAAAAAAAAAGAAATATAGATCACCTCTGGCCCCTCACCTCAACTAGCCCAAGAGGGCATGTCTTGGGACTGGTCCTGCAAGACAAAGCTAAACAACTGTGCTGACCTAGATGCCACTTCCAGCAAAGCCCCTGAAGATAGCTGACAGTAATGAAAATGTGAGTAGGCGTATATAGCCAGCTAGGGAATGTTTCCTTTGGTATTTAATTTTATTTCTAACAACCAGGCAATAAATGTCTCAGGCAAAAAAAAATCTATTTCTTTTCTGGTTACATTGAAATGTGCACTGTCTCCCTCCCTTCCCTCTTTCTTTCTCTCCCCCTCTCTGTTTTTCTCCTTTTTGTCTCTCCTTTTTCTTTCTGTCTCTTTCTCTGTCTCTCTGTCTCTGTCTCTGTCTTTGTCTTTGTCTTGCTGTCTGTGTCTCTGTCTGTCTGTCTCTCTGTTTCTCTCTGTCTCTCAGAAATCTAAAAGTTCATTGCTGCACTATGTTCTTTTTTCATTTAGAAAAATAAACTTCATGACCCTTTCATTCTCAAAACAAAATTCATGTTTGAAAATTTCATGTAAAATTAAAAAAAATTGGGGACCATGAACAAGGCATAACCTTTTAGTGCCTCAATTTTCTATTTTATAAAATGAGGATAAGAGTAGCACTTCCCTCTCATGGTTGCCATGAAGATCAGATGATATGACATATGCAAAGTACTTTACAGAAAAATCTTAAAGCACTACAGAAATGTTGACTATTGGAGGAAATTCTAGTGATGATACTCCTTCCACCAGTGGACACTAAGCACTATTATGTAACTTGAAATCTTTGAGATTATCCCAGGCACAGAGAAAGTAAGACACTTTCCCAGGGTCACACAGTCAACAAGGCTTGAATCCGAATCCATTTGGTTTTCAGACTGACTTGCTGGCTATAACGCAGTGCTGATTTTCCATGGCGATGTAATCAATGGCTTCAATAGGTATCAAAAAACCCTTTATGCTACTGGCCTCCTTTGCTGGCTCCAATGGGGAAGACACTGAGCTGAGGCAAGTGAGCCAAGGAAGAGAGATGCAGAGGTAACACATGGATGTCCTGTGAGGAGCAGGGAGCAGGGTGCTGGGTGCCAGGAAGTAGATATCAGGTTCCAACAGCTGATGAAAAACCACCTCCATGCTGCCTCTCATCCATTTGCCCCCCCTCTGCCACTCACACAATTCCCATTGTGGCTCACCTGCATCATCTCTTTCTTGGACTACCGCAGGACCCCCCAACGGGTCCTGTAGCCCCGACTTCTCTTCCAGACTGTTCTTCATGAAATGCCTGAAAGCACCTCCCTCCTCACTCTGACATTCTGCTTTCTCTGTCCTATCACCCTCCCAGCTCCTTGACCATTCCCCACATGGATGCATGAACACAACAACCTGTTATTTCCTCAGTGAAGGGAATTCTCCTCGCAAAGGGGCTCTTGATCAAGCAGGGCAGCATCTGCTCTGCAATTTAGCCTTAGTAAGTTGCCTAGGACTCCGAGAGGTCATTTGCCTAAGATCATGCTGCTAACATATGAAAAGGGGGACTCAAAGCCAGGTTTTTCTAGCTGTGAGCCTGATTCTCTACTTATTATATTATTCTGTCTCTTAATGCTTAATATTTAGCAATAACATTTGCTTTAACACTGTCATGGAAGAAAGCTTAGATTATCCATAAACTCCTTGAGGGCAGGGATTCGAATTTCTCTCTTCTTGTATTTCCACTGCTTAGTACAGTGTGTGTGTGTGTAAAATTTGGAAATATTATATGTTTCCATGCCTGTAAATTCACAGGAAGTCCCATTCATAATGAGACCTTTTTCCTGTCCAAATTAGGACAAGGAGGTAAACAAAGAAGACTTGGAGAGTGTGGATAGAATCCAGCCAAAGATGACTGCATGAAGCATTCCCTTTCAGCACAGGAATTGTTAGCCAGCCGATACTATACACCACGGCAAGAAAAGAGGGGTTGGATACGGCACAAGATGCATAATATATGCTAACGGTATCGCTGTCCCTCATTACTAAGTTTGGACACACAGATCCAGAGTAGGATAATCAGATCTGAGAGGGTGGATGATATACTGTATGAAAAGTGTTTGAGAATTCTAAGCTGTGAATTAAGCAAGGAGCAAGTACAGAAGCAAGAGGTAGCTGTGTGCTTCTGACCGAATGAATGGAGTAGAACCATTCTAACCTAACCTCCATCCCAGTGAACATCCGTCCCGGAATGAAATACCCAGAGGAATAAGTAGGAGAGGAATACTAGATGAAAAGGGATTCTAAAATTCTGTCTTCCTGAATCTTCAGAGCTTTCTTTCCTATTCATTGATACTAGCTGAATTCAATAATACTCTATTGAGACTCCAACTAGGATCAAAAATCTAATATAAAATCCAAAATCAAGAAGTAGACTTGAAGAATGAGAAATCAAGAAGAAATGCAACTATAATAAACGATCATGACAAAGATACTCAAGAGAATCCCAAAAAAAGAGGATGTCATAGGTTCAAGAGAGCAGGTTATCCTGGGCTCTTAAGATGATCTAGGTCCCTGAGACTGGAGGATCAGAATAGAGAGTAAATAAGGACAATGAAAGGCTGAAGAGGCTGGAGGCAGGAAGAAGGATTTAATTATCTAGAAACAAAAGAGTTTATGTTACCTACCAGGAGAGGCTGAGAGTTGAGGGGGAGTGGAGAAAAGGTCCTTGGATTTTTTTCCTCTAATCATTATAGTTGTGCACATACACCCACCCCTGCCCCAGAAGGGGAAAACTTGGGAAGGAAAAGGCAGAAAGGGAATCCTTCCCATCACTTTGGAAATATCATATCACAACACCCCCAAAGTTTCTGGAGCCTCCTTGCTTCAAAGGGTTCAAGGTGATGATTGAAATAATAAAATCAACTTCCACAGCACTTTGAAGTCAATAAAGAGCTCTCTTCACACCCCCCCCCATGGAAGTGGGCAGGGGAACTTTCACTGCAAGGATAATTCTCCTTACTTTTTAGAGGAAAAAACTGAGACTCAGAGAAGTGGAGGTAACCCAGCTAGGAAGCTCTTCTCAGTTTCCCTGTAGCCTCCCTTTCCAGGCTCCTTGAACATCCTTCTGCACACTGTTTTGTAGCCAAACATTAGTCTTCATGTTTCCGGAACACAAAATTTCTCCTACCCACAATGCCATTGAACAAGCCTTCTCCCAGGCCTGGGATGCTCTCCCTCTCTCTCATCTCTGTATCACCTGATTCCTGGTTTCTTTCAAAGCCCAGCCCAGGGAAGAAAGCTCCATCTAGAGCCTTTTCCAGACCCTCCTTAGTGATGCTCTCCTATGTGCCCCCTCTTGCAAGCTGTCTTGTATTCATTTACCCTAAATAGATGTATTTACAAATTGTTTTCTTACCACTACCACAATCTAATCCCTAAGGAGCTTGTTTTATTTTTGCCTCGGTATCCTCAGGGTCTCGCACAGTTTTTGGTAAATAGTGAGCACATATTGGACTCTTGTGAAACTGAAATGAAATGATAGAGCTGGGATTGGAACTCCATTCTTCTGCCCTCACCACCCCAAAAAACCTCTCCCCAGACACATAGATATTCCATCTTTCTGTTTCTGTCTTGTTCTGTCTCTCTGTCTCTATCTCATTCCTCTTTCTCTGTCTGTCTCTCTCTGTTTCATTCTTGTTCCTTCTCTCTCTGTCTCTGTCTAATCCCTCTTTCTCTGTCTTTCT
>JAJPUD010005442.1:0-33000 GCA_023553655.1 Myrmecobius fasciatus
TTCCAATTCACCAATTTTGATTTTCAGTTCACCATTTTTATTTTCCAGTGAATTGGTGATTTTTTCCAATTCACCAATTTTGTTTTTCAGTGAACTGTTTTCTTTTTCCAATTCACCAGTCCTATTTTCCAGTTTTTGATATTTCTGTTGCCCTGATCTCAATTTATTTCCCCATTCTTCTTCTATCTCTCTTTTGATATTCTTAATGCAATCATCCAGGTAAGCCTTCTGAAAGGGAGACCAACTTAAATCTGCCTTTGTGGCTTCATCTGGGATTGTTTTCATAATGTCAGGATCTGGGGACTGTTCTATTTTTTCTCCGTAAAAGCTTTCTATGGTGAGAGCTCTCTTCTGCTTCTTGCTCATGATTTAAAGTTGGGATATTGGTCAAAACCAGAGAAAACTGCAACGATTTGTATTTGCCCTGGGGCAGTTTGCCGAGTTGACTTCCAGTCTGAGGCTGGTCGGGCTAGATTCGCACTAGGACCACGTTTTCACCGGGTCTCGATCCACCCTTTTCCAAAGGCAGATCTGCCAAAGCACCTGCCCGCAAGCAGAGCAAAGTGTCCCAGGCGTCTCCCAGGGGCTTACTGGGTGCCCCAAATCCTCCCCTCTATTGCAGCCCTGATTTCCGCCCCGGCTGGAGTCTGATTGCGACCAGGGGCCTATTTCCCCTGAGGCTAACCTTCTATGGAGTTCTTTCACAGTAGATCTTTGATAGAAGTGCTTTGTGGTCTGAATGCTTGGAGGTGCTCTCACTTAGAAACCATTTGGAAGGCTTACTTTGTCTGGGTTTGAGGGAATGTCCCGGGAGTTCACAGAGAAAGCTGTCTGCAGTTCGCCATCTTGGCTCCGCCCCTCTACTTTAATTAATTTAATTTAATTTCAGATGCAAGTAAAGCCATCTATCATATAAAAATGATCTAAATCACTATTGATTAGAGAAATGCAACTTAAAATAGCTCTGAGGTACCACCTCACACCTCTCAGATTGGCTAAGATGACAGGAAAATATGATATCAAATGTTGGAAGGGGTTTGGGAAAACTGGGACACAAATACTTTGTTGATGGAGCTGTGAAATTATCCAAATATTCTGGAGAGCAGAATTCTGGAACTATGACCAAAGGACTATAAAACTATGCACACCCTTTGACCTACCAGTGTCACCACTGCATCTGAATCCAAAGAAAATCATAAAGGAGGGAACAGGACCCATATGTTCAAAAATGTTTGTAGCACCTCTTTTTGTGGTATCAAAAATTGGAAAATGAATAGATGCCCATCAGTTGGGGAATGGCTGAATAAGCTATGCTATATGAAGGTAATGGGATATTATTGTTCTATTAAAAAATGATGAACAAGGTGATTATAGAAAGCCTGGAAAGATTTACATGAGCTAATGATGAGTGAAACAAGACGAACCAGGAATATACTGTACATAATAACAGCAAGAATGTATTATGATAAACTATGAAAGACTTGGTTCTTCTCAATTCCGATAAAAAAATGGTATCAGCATCCAGAAAATGAACTATGGAGACTGACTGTAAATCAACACATGCTATGTTCACTTTTTTTCCTTGTTTTTTATCTCGCCCATGGTTTTTCCCTTTTGCTCTGAATTTTCTTCTCCTCAACATGATTTATAAAGCAATATGTATTAAAATAAACAAATCAATTAAAAGTTTAAAAATGGCATTGGCTTAAAAAAGCTAAGGTCTCCCATTGCCTTTAGGATCACTGATTTATATCTGTCCTGATCTATATCTGGCCCCTGGACCCAGATGACTCCAGAAGAGCAAGTGAGGTTGGTGACTTTGCACAAACTTTCTTCACATAAATATGATTATCTTGTATATTGTGGCATCACTTTCCTGATGTCATAATTTTCTTTAAGAACAAAGGATAAATAATAACAACAACCTCTGAACTCTGAACCACATGTCAATAATGACTTACCTATAGACTTTAATGAAGGAAAAGAAAATAGATAATTAAGTTATATATATATGTATATATATATTACATATATATACATATATATATATTTTTGCTGAGGCAATTGGGCTTAAGTGACTTGCCCAGGGTCACACAGGTGTTACGTATCTGAGACTAGATTTGAACTCAGGTCCTCCTGACTTCAGGGCTGGTGCTCTCATCCACTATGCCACCTAGCTGCCCCTAAGTTATATATTTGGAGTAAATGATTCTTACAACATCCCCATCAATCAACTGTTACATCTATTATTATTTTCATTTTGCACAAGAAGAAACTGAATTTAAGACATTGAGTGACAAGCTAGAACATTTCTGGGACATGAGTCAAAGCCAGGTCTGTTTCAAAGTCAATGAACCATTTATTTTATTATGTTATATATGAGCCCAGTTTCAACTTCTTAATTCTATGGTTCAAAGTATAAACAACTTTTACTAGACAAAGTAAGAAAAAACAAAAAAAAAGGAAAAAAAGGAAATAAGAAAAACAGGCAGCAGAAGAACAAATGAAGGGCAGAGTAGAGAAGTCAGAGAAGAAAGAGAAGAAGATTAGGAGAAAAGAGAAAAGATAATAGAAAATTCAATAGGCAAAGGAAAAGGAGAACCTCAACTGCGTATGAGAAATAAAACCCCAAACAAGACATTCAATCTGACACTGAAACTGAAAGTTTCAAGCATCTTAAGTATATAACTGTTGACTCTAGGTGAGGAGTGAAGTAGAAGGTGCCAAAAAAAAAGCCCAAGTTTATTTAAGAGACTGAGCAACAACCTAAATTTATTGAATATTAGCTTATTATAAAACTCTGTGAATATAAAACAATAACAACAATACAAACCATTTCCATTTAAAATATATCCTTTGGCTTGGTTTAATTCCTAATGAAAAGAGATGAATGATTGAAAAGAAATCCAATTTTACACTGATCACTTGAAGCATACTTTAATTGCTTTATATTAAAAATGTGCAATTTTTTTCTAGATTTTCTCTTACTTCAGACTATTTTCAACAAATCTCTAATTAGTTTTATTATGTTGTTCAACTTTAAGGAACGCTATCAGAATGGGATGCAGTGAAATTTAGATGACATTCATATTTAGGTCTATAGAAAATTCATTAAGCTAGTTGAACAGATTAGTATCTTTTGGCTTGTGGAGGAGAAAGAAAAAAGTTCTGATGCAATAAAAATCTGGAATTTCATAGCATCCTCTAAAAGACCTATCCAGTTAGTTTTTATTGGTTCAACATTTATGCAAATAGAATGCCCAAATTATACACTATAGAATTTCAAACCTAAATTGAACATCTGTGCATTTCCTTTGGTGAAACTTGGTGATAGAAAGAGGAAGTTGGGTTTGGAGTTTTATAAATGTCCTTAACTGATCTTCACAAAGAACTATTTCAGAAGAAAGCAAGACCCACATTTTTGGCTCATTGAGTTTACTTAATATCTTTATGTAAAAATGAACTAACTTCCAAAAAATGTATTATAGAAGAAGATGACTGAATTGCTTGTTTTGGATAAAGTCTTATTATTGAAGTACTTTTCACCACTGTGAAAATCCTGTGGTGGCTGTTGCTTGGGACAGCAGCACTCAAAGCAAATTATAGCTAGGCAACCTTTTTCTCTTAATTGGCTTTGAAAAGTAGATTCAACTGTCACCAGTTTGCAGGTGACTCAGACTGTGGATTTTATTTAGAGGAAGATAAAATCAGGAGTATAGAATTATATAAAGAAAAACTAATCAAAAATCCTTAAATTGGTGGCTCTACTGGTTGAAAAAAGCCTTAGTAATCATGTCAAGAGCACCTAGAAATTAATCAGTAGACCTATAAGATAATTGATAATTACTGTTCTCCTTTATAATACTTTTTACATGTGAAATTTGATGTGTTTGGGCAAACTTGAGTGAGCTACTCTACACATGAGGTATTTTTCCTCTTTATTAGTATACTCTCCTTACTACTCTCAGGAAACATTACTTGTATTTGTATTGCTTATTTTTTGTGTATACTAATCTCTGTACATATTTTTCACTCAGTAGAATACATATGCACTTTGAAGACTGAGACTGCTTCATTTTTGTTAGACTATCCCCAGCATTTCTTCTGGTGTCTGACATGTAAGAAGTGTTTGATAAATGGATATGCTCCTGAATTGAATTAAATTGAATTGAATTTGTAGGAACCAGAGGCAAGTGTTGGATAGAATAGTAACAGAAAGTCTTACAGAAGAGCTCACGCATGAGCTATGCCTTAAAAGATGGGTAGAATTGGGAGTGGCAGAAGAAATGGAGATATAGCAGTAGGAAAACTTGGATTAAATGATGATGTATTTGGAACTAAAAGGTCAGCTAATCCAATTCCCTTATTTTTAAATGGGAAAATCAAGATGAGGAGGTTATTTGACTTTTACAAAGTGACATGGGTAGGAAACACCCAAACGTTTTTCAACCCATATGCTTTCACTCTAAGTTTAATGTAATTTCCACTATATTAATCTGCATTCTTCAGGGTAGAAGAGAATTGCAACAAATATTTTATTGTTCTTGTTTCTTTTTGTTTTTTTCTAGTTTTGTCTTTATTTTTAAATAAGGAAAACCAGATTTCTTCTCTTTGACTAATGAAAGAACAATCATGAAAAATGGAAATGACTATGAAAGAGGAGTTTGACAGATCATTGATAATATGTTGTTTGTGGATGACTTAGTATTTTTAATGACTTTGGGAAAATTATTGCTAATTTCAAAAATGTAACAATAGAGATTGTCTGGCTTCCTTATAGTCATCTCAAAGTACAATTTTAAAGGGGAAAATATTGTGCTTCAAGAAAAGCATAAGCCTTTTCAATTGATGTACTTTATCTCAAATAATCTACATTCACAGTGGAAGTATAAAATACTTTAAAAAGGCACTTGTACCTAAGAAAAAAAAAAGGAACTTTGTACCTGTTTGATGTCTGAGAGAGTCAGTTTTTCTCCTAAGTAGAAAGAAGGTCTAGTGGATAGGGCCGTAGAATCAGGGAGATGAATTCGAATGTGACCTCAGATATTTACTAGGTGCATGACCTTGTCTATCTCAGTATCTTATTTATAAAATGAGTGATAATAATAATAAACACAATCCTCCCATGGTTCTTATGAAGATGAAGCCTTTTGTGAAACTTAACAAATGTATAAATGTTTATTTTTATTGTTATTACTCAGAGAGATAAAGAAAATAAAATATATTAGGGAATAGAAGAGCCAGAGAGATATTTTAAATAGTGAATATTTATTTATTTATTTTCTTTTTGTTAGTATTTTGTTAGACTTTTGTTAATACTTTTGCTTCTCAGTCATCACTGACATAGAACCAGTAGAGGAAGGAAGCATAAAATTTGGGAAAATGCATTATGCAGTAATGAAAATATCTATACAAAGCCTTGTCTTATCTAAGGGGCAGCTAAAGGAGATGAAGGTGAAGAACTAATAGAATCAGCAATTAATCTGTATGGCATTTTTTTTTCTTTAATGAATTAGTAAGCAGGTGCAACCATTCAGAAAAAGGCATGTAGAATTCATCCCAGTATATTTAGCTTTATGTTTGGTGGTATATGTAAATGAAAAAAGCTTAAGTGTCTTTGAAATCTGAATAAATAATGTAGTGACTACAGTTTCAATGAACTATTTTTCAAAACTGACAAGTTTTATTTCTAATTGTCAATGTACCAAAGTGCTTTATTGGGTTATAAAATTTGGAATCTGTTGGCACTCCTAGTTCAGTGCATAGATGTAATGTAACTGGTAGTTAAATGTTAGTCTCAAATGGAAAAACTATGACCAGACATGATTAAAATGTACATTCACACATGTCTATATCCATCTGTATAAATATATACATATATATATATACACATATGTAAGTATGTGTGTCCCTGTATGCAAACATGCATGTATATGTGTATGGACATAAATATAATTTATAATTACATATGGTATATAATGTTTAATAATTTTTTTCAATAATTTTTGACTCTTTATGACCACTTTTTTTTTTTACAAATTTGCTAGAGTAGTTTGTCATTTCCTTCTCCAGTTCATTTTACAGATGAAGAAATGGAGGCAAACAGAGTTAAGTAACTCTCTCAGGTGAACAGTTAATAAGTGTCTGAGACCAGATTTGAACTCACAAAGAAGAGAGTTCCTGACTTCAGGCCCATCACTCTATCCATAGATAGATATATAGATAGACAGACAGACAAACAGACAAACATACTTGATAGATTAGATAGATATTCATCTTTCTCTCCCTCCTCTCTCTCTTTCTATGTGTGTCTCTGTCTCTTTCTGTCTCTTTGTCTGATTTTCTATATACATACATACACATATTATCTACAGATCTCCATTTTTTGTGTGTATCTTTATATGCCTATCTATTTCTAGCTATGACTATTATTCAATATTTGTCAGTAATTGGTTTCTTTTAGTTCTCACTAAGATGATTTGAACCAAGAGGCAAAAGTTTATCTTCTTGCTAACCTTCTTGCTATTAATGTGTTTCTCTTTAAATTGTTAAAAAAAATTCTCACTTCCCACAAGTCAAAAGGTAAAGAAGAGAAGAGCCATATACTTACAAATATATTCATCAGTGCATGATGGTAAAATCCTATATTTCCTGATGCTAGGACTAGGAGACTGTTAGGTTGCTTGAATTCAGGAATTCTCTGCGACAATAGAGTACATGAAAGCCAGGTATGTTTGTATTAAGTCCAGCACCAATGGGATGAGTCACCATGAATGGAGGGTCACTTGACAATTTAAGACTTGATGTATTGGTCTTTGGCAGAAAAATAGAAGAAATTATAACTTCTATGCTAAAAAGTATTGATATCAAGCTAAGAAGTCGTAACATTTCCTCAGCCAGTAAGCAAATAGATAACTAAATCATAAATAAAAGAACAAATAAGCAAATAAATAGGTAAAAAAATGTATCTATATAAAATATAAATATGTCATTTGGTTTGCATAATTAGATATTTGATAATGATGGAATTTTTATTACTTCTATATCATCATTTTTGCCCATATTGCCATTGTTAAAGAGATTGATCATTGGTTCATAAGTTGAAGTTTATGAATATGTTTTAAAATATAAAATTTAATAGATATTCTAATATATTTCATTTTCTTTTTAATTCTATTTTCTTTCTGATATTTTAAACATTTTCTTACTAGGAGTTCATAGCCTTCACTAAATTGCCCAGAGTCTATAATTAAAACAAAAAAGGAGGGGTAGCTAGGTGGCACAGTGGATAGAGCACCAGCCCTGAAGTCAGTAGAACCTGAGTTCAAATCTGATCTCAGACACTTAAAACTCACTAGCTGTGTGACTCTGGGCAAGTCACTTAACTTTAAAAAAATGAAGGAAGCAAGGAAATGAGAGAGGAAGGAAGAAAATAAGGAAGGGAAGGAGAAAGGAAGGAAGAAAAACGGGAAAAAATGGTCTAAACCCTTACTGGAGATAAAGAAAAAAGCGAGAGACACAGCAGAATTTGTAATGTCTTCAGGACATGCCCTGAAAATCATTTAAAAAATAAATCCCCTGATTTAAAAAAGAAAAAAAAGTAATTTTTCTTTTTCTATTAAAAGCTAAATACAAATGGTATATCACAATTAAATGAGGATTTGGGTTACTTGGATTCTAGAAAATCAAGGTTTACTATATAACTAAAAAACATTGTCATCCATAGTCATGCCAACTTTTTGTACTTTCCATTTCTGGCAAAAACTTCCTTTCTATTTTTCTTGACCAGCCAGTCAAGAATGCCAATAGAACAATTAACACCTACATGCTCCTAGAATGTTAATGCAAATTTAACCCACTCCTCCATCGCAGGAATATAGTTTCTTTTTATTCAGTTGCAAGAAGAAACACAATTGATCATTATAATCAGGTCACTACATTATCCTGGGACCTCAGATCTAAAACTGAAAGGAACTTTAGAGGTCATCAAATACAATGCTATCATTTTTAAAATGAGATTACTAAAGTCTTGAGAATTTACTTACCCAAGAATTATTATATATTGCAAATAGCAGAGGAAGCAGGTCTTCCTGATTCCAAATCCAGTCCAAATCAGGTATATAAGTTAATTTCATGAGTTATTCATTCAGTAATTATTTGACATATGTTTATTAAGCATTAACTACATGCAGCCCACTATGCTACATTCTGGAAGAAATCATAATGATAAGATAAGACATAATCTTTGCTTAATTATTTTCTAAAAACACTAAGAATGTTAGTATACTATATAAAGTACATTATGATTTTAAAATCAAAAAACATCAGCATAACTGGATATATAAGTGATATTATATCATCTTATAACTGATATTATATGACTCTTTTTATTCAACTCTTTAGCATCCAAATGAAACAAATTTAAAAAATAGTGATAAAGGGTTTTTTTTTGTTTCTTATTAATTAGAAACATTTGAGAATATAACAAGGTAAGAAGAAATTGTTATCTGATGACAACATTGACATTTTGGGAAAGTACATAGGTTCAACCAATTGGACACATTAAATCAGAGACTTATGTCTATGCGGTTTTATATAATGATGACTGAATTCTGGAAATATATATGCAAGAATGCTATTAAATCATTCAAAAACATTGGTGTGAGTGCCAAGTATGTGACTGGCTTTATGTTAGGTGTTGGGGACCCAATGGAAAAAATGAAACAGTCTCTGCTCACAAGAAATTTATATTCTATTGGGGGAAAATAACATGTACACTGTCAAGTAAATCCAAATTAGATACAGAGTTATTCAAGATGTAAAGAGAATTGTCAATTATGGAAAAGAAGTTGATGGAGGTGTGAAGAAAGGTTTCTTTTAGTTGACATCTGACTTGGTTTTTGCAGAAAATTAGGAATTCCAAGAGCCATAAATGAAGAATGTGAGCAATCTAGGAATATAAAGGGTTAGAAATGGTTGATAGATTTTTCCATCTAGTCACATATTCTTCAACATAGGGTATATAAAGCAAATAATTTCCAGTCAGTTTGGAAGGGTAGGGTAGAACCATATTATATTCTCTTCTAAGCCAGCACATTGTTGCCAGCAGTACTCCTGAATGTCTCCTAAACCTGAATGAAATTTAATTATGAAACATTTAACAAAATAAATTATAATAGATCACAGATAATGTTAATATATTGTGTACTAAGTCAATATAAGGCCCAAGAGTATGCTTATTCAAATTCTATTTGAATTTCAGACCAAAGTGGTATACAGCAAGGAATGACCAACACCCTACATATTTGCTTTATATTTAGGAGGAAAACCTGAAAGAATAAGGATTTTTTCAAACAATAGGGTATCTGGGGCAGCTAGGTGGTGCAGTGGATAGAGCACCAGCCCTGAAGTCAGGAGTACCTGAGTTCAAATCTGGTCTCAGACACCTAACATTCCCTAGCTGTGTGACCCTGGGCAAGTCACTTAACCCTAATTGCCTAAGCAAAAAGCAAAAAAACAAAACAAAACAAAACAAAAAAAAAACAATAGGGTATCTAAAAATAATCTTGTTCCAAATATAGCCACAAAAAGATAGTAAATCAGGGAGTCTCATGTCAAAGTGAGCCTGTCCTTTGAAAAGTTAAAGAGTTTTTCAATATGCCATCAAACAAAGAATAAAATTTTAAAAAAATATTAAAGGAAAGGCATTAGAAGTGGTGAAACTGCATTATTGATGTTGATCTATTATACTGAAATATCACATATGGCATGCTAAGCAATTGTATCAATATCTCACATGAGCTCAGCTTTAAGTGAAGCTTAAAGCCATGAAGCCATAAGAATGTATATAACAAGAATAACAAACCTATAAATTTATTATGGATTATAGATTATATATAAAAATCTTAATTAAAGGTCCTCCAGAACTACAGATAATCTAATCAAGAGGCCAAAAAATTGGTGAGATGAGTCAATGATGCAGTTGTTTACATAGGGTCATAGATTTGAATCCAAAAAAAAAAAAAGAATGTAAATGTTTGTCCAGCTTAACACTAATCATTTATAGATGAGAAAATAAGACTTTGAGATCCAAATTGACTTGCATGAGGTCAATTGCTAAGTGACAGTCATGGGATTTAAACTCTTGAATCTAAAGGAATGAAGATTTCCCCTATATCACATCACTTCCCACAAATGTCCTAGTACTGAATCAATTTGTACAAATATATTACTAATTAGTTATGTATCAAAATAAAGGAATGTTTATATGAATTAGTGAAGATCACAATAATGAAGTTCATTATCAAACTAAAATTATAATCCTTGTGACTAAGAATAATATACACAGAAATTGTTAATGAATTTAATAGAAGTATGACATTTGTTTATTTTCTCAGTATTATAGTGATATTTACTATTCATAGGATACTTCTACTGAACTGAACATCCTTCAAAGACTGTTCAAAAGTAGAGAGATTAAATTTATTTAATTCTGGAGTTTGGGAAATGGAATGGAGGAGAGAAAATAAAAGTAGAATTTATAATAAGAAAGCAAATTTTTGTTCTATATGAGGAAACACTTTCTATAACTAAAATTTATAAAAAGTAAAAATGGCCTGCCCTGTGATGTAATGAGATGGAGAAAGGAGAATTCACTCTGAACTAATTAGCACTGGCTTAAAGTACTGCATGGGCAATTCCTATACTAACAAAAAACACCCACATACTTTCTATCAAGATGTATTATGAACTGCCATAAAGCAACACAAAGTCTTGTAAAGAATAGTGGAATAGGAATCTGCAGATCTGGGTTCTAATTTTTATAATTTCAGAAACTTCCTATGTGATTTTAGTTATTTTAGCTTTCTGGTTCCCAAGAGTTCTTTACTGTAAATTAAGGGAATTGGAATAAATCCTTAAAGGTATATTTTTAGTTTCAACATCTTCCACTAATTTTATTAATCCCAGTTTCCACTATTCTTTTCCCCTAACTTTCCTTCTTGCCAAATATATCAGCATTTATCTAATATAATCTTCAAACCAAAACAATTACCGAGGTATGATTATAAATACCATTTTTATAAGGAAGCTTTATGTGCTGCTTGAAAACACAATGTCAATGATTTAATGGGTTTTCCCTGTACAGTATTAAGAATTAATTTGCTAAACATTATTTCAAGCTGGGATTGCCCTATTCAGTAGGCATGACTAATGTTCACTTATTAGTGTGTTCTGTTGTCTTAATTGTCTGTTTATGGGTCATCATTTACTAATTTGACTAGTGGAGCAGTTCTGAGTGCAAAAGCACTGAGAAAGACCTGTAAGATAGCCTTATATTACTTAAAAATTAAAAGCAAGAATAATATTTCATATGATTAAGTTCCACAGTTAATACTTTTGAAATAAATATACTCAAGTTATATAGTATTTGCATTAGTTTTCATGTTTCCTGCATACTGCTGGCTTTGGTGCTTTATACCAGGTGTCACAAAAATTTTAATGCAATATAAAACTTAAAGCTGAACTAAGACTTTTAGGATACTCTAAATACAGATAAACATATGACAAGGTTCTTCAGAGAAATGAGAAACTGTTACATGGAACTGAAGGATAGGGCATTTTAAATAAAAAAAAAATTACTCAGTGGAAACCTATAAAAATTGTTGCTGCAAGAGAAGAGTAAATAACTGTCTTAGTTTCTTGCATAGCTGTGTCACTGAAACAGATATTCCAGCTTCACATAAGACTCACATTGAGACTTGATTTAGACTATTCTAAAAGGGTATTATACTGAAAAGTAAATAATAAGGGAGGGAATTTCAGAGATATAATACATGCATTACTATGGGAATATATTGACACTTGGGGATCCAGTGGAGGAAAAGACAGCAGGGCATAAAGAGTGTTTACATCATCTACTTAGCAGAATTCAAGAAGTTAAAAGGTAAATTCCATTATACTAGCACTCAACTCAATATTCCTTGGGATTATATAGCATCATCTCTAATAGGTTTTCTTCCCTACCACCATGATCACCCTTCCTCATTCCCTTTTCCATCTCAAGTTTGAGAATTGTGAATTAAACTACTACTGCCTCTGAACTAGTATGCCAATTTTCTATTGCTTTACCTGTCATCTTTATGACTTCCCAAACTTAATTCTCTTCATTTGACATCCTCTCTCCCCCATTTTTGTTGTTGTTTTTGTTGTTTGTTTTATTTTGTTTGTTTGTTTTCCCCCAATGTATTAGAATATGTTTCTAGAGAGCAGGTATCCCTTTTCTACTTGCATATCAAGTATTTATAATAAACAATTTTAAAAATAATTCTCATTTAGAATTTCACATATTTGTAAAATGCTACATGGTTTACAAAGTACTACTGTATTAATTAATTTGTTTATTCCGAGGTGATCAGTGGATGACTATTACCTTAATTGAACCATAAAACTAGATCTAGAGGGTACCTTTGAGGTCATGCCAATCTAATCCTCTCATTTTACAGATGAAGAAACCAAGATACAGAAAAGGTAAGTAATTGCTCAATGATGCACAGCAAGGAAAGATTTGGGATTTGATGTCAGGTCTTTGGTCTTTTTGATAAATCCAATGGCACTTCTCATAGGATGCTAAACACTCATCAGTGCAATTCAATTTAAATGTTTAAAAATAACATTAAACTCTTACTATTCCTGCAGAATACTGTACTAGATCATAAAGGAGATACACAATATCAATACAAATTATTTTAATAAACAATTAGTATATACTTTTATTGAATGAACTGAATTGTGTACAATACAAAACACTGGTAAGTAAATAATAAATGTATATATGTGTTCATATGAATCTGTATATGTATTTATATGTATGTGTATAAAACATGTATATATGTATGTAAGTATTGGAGCAGTATGGTATAGTAGATAAATACCTGGCCTGGGAGTCAAGACAATTAAGGCTGACACATAATCTGACAAACACTATCAATGTGACTCTGGGCAAGTCACTTTAAGTTCTCTAAGACTATAAATTGCTGAGGTGTTTTTATTGATCTGCATTGATAGAAGCAGTTTCCTTAAACCAATGAAACCAGAAGTCCAGAAAGAAAAAAGAAAAAGGGAAAATATTGGGTGAGATACGAATGTGAAGAGAGATTTTTAATGATTAGGAGAAAATGTGGGATCTTCCTGGTATTGATAAGGTTTGAATTGGGCATTAGGAGAGAGAAGGTAGGTAGAATTAAAAAGGGAGGGAAAAAGAAAAAGAGACAAGCAGAGAGAGACAGAGTGACAGAGACAAAAAGACAGACTTGGACACACAGATGCTGAGAGACACAGAGACAGAGAAATACAAGTAGAGACAGAGACAGAGACAGACAGATGAACAGAGCCATGGAGACAGTCAGAGAAAGACAAACACACAGAGAGATAAAAAGAAAAGAGAGAGACAGACAAACAGATGGACAGAGACAGACAGAGACAGAGACAAGACAGGAAGAAAGAGATAGATATAGGTGAATCAGGAGAGAGAGAAAAGAAAGGCAGAAGTACAAAGCACAGAGAATAAATTGAGTAAGGACATAGCGGCAAACAAAGACTCATTTCAGAGTCCAGAGAGTACTTCAGTTTGGCTAGAATGGGTGAAATATGCAGTAGCATGATACCAGATAGAAGTTATTACAAAGAAGTTTGTAATTCACTCAATAGATAACAGAGAAGACAGTGAATATATATATATATATATATATATATATATATATATATATATATATATTTGCTGAGGCAACTGGGATTAAGTGACTTGCCAAGGTCACATAACTAGGAAGGGTTAGGTGTCTCAGACCAAATTAGAACTCAGGTCCTCTTGACTTCAGGGCTGTTGCTCTATCCACTGCACCACCTAGCTGCCCAACAATGGATATCTTTCAGTAGAGAAATGACAAGACCAGATCTATGTATAAGAAAATTATTTTGGGATAGTGAGATAGCACAATGGATAGAGCGGCACCCTGAAGTCAGGGAGACCTGAATTCAAATCAATGCTTCCTAACTATGTGACCTTGATCATGTCACTTTGACCCCATTGCCTCAGCAAATTGTGTAGTGTGTGTGTGTGTGTGTGTGTGTGTATTCTGACAAGAGTGTAAAGAATTTATTAATTGAGGATACAGTGATGAGAATAAGATGGCATTTTAGTAGTTGAGGTTAATGGTCGTGATTGCCCGATGGTAGCAGTGGTAAAAGAGATAAGATTTTACAAAGAAGAGATTTTTGAGGAGAGATTTTTTGAAGAGAAAGAAGTCCTTATTGATATGATATGTAAAAAAGACAAAGGAAACAAAGATAATGTCCAAGTTATAAACATAAGAAATCAAGTAAGTGGGAGTAAGAGAGAGAGAAAGAGAGAGTGGTAAATGGAGATAGAGATAAAGACACAGACAAAAATTGGAAGAATTCAAGAGTAAATAGTTTAGGAGGAAAGCAAATGAGTCACATTTGGAGGATGGTTTGAGATTTGGGGCATGGGAGCACTATCTTATGGGCAGCTGGAACTTTAGATTTAGTGCTCAGAAGAGAATTTGGGATGGATATAGAGATTCAGAAGCCAATTGCAGAGAACTGGAGTTTAGTCTTTCATATATGGGTTGACCTAGGCATCCACTGAAGTCCCTGGTAACTCTCAAATCCTATTTTGGTGATTCTTCAAAAGCAGGGATTAATTATAATTGTTAAAGGAGAGAATGGACAAGAAAGAAAAGAGAACCTAGAACATAGCCATGTTCTAGCAGGGTACTTTGACAGGTAGGGGGTGACCCAGAATAGAAATGGAGTCTATTATTGATGACAGGACAAAAGACAAAACAAAACTAGTCTTAACTACATTCACACACACACACACACACACACATACACACACACACACACACACATTTTCACATACTAGCTCAGATTTTCCAAATGTGATCTGCATTTGCTTATATCTCTAATAGCATTATCTGACTTATAGGATTTAGGCTTCTCTTCTTATTGGGCTGCTTAGAATCACTCAAGTTCAACCAACGGGGCAAATTGTGCTTCCCTAAAATCTGCCAATGTAGGCAATGTTCCCTTAGGTTCAGTTCTACCAGGGGCATTTGCCTTCATTTTGCATTGATTTTCAGTAACAACCTGCTGGCAAGCACCTGGAGGTGATTATCAGTAGAAGTTGGCCTGCAGCCAGAGGTATATTTGGGGACAGCTTAGCTTGGGTTGCTTTAAGATCAAGATCAAATTGTGTTATCAGAACTCTGGACCAGTTACAATGGGGAGCTATATTAGATCTTTGTATGCTATGTTTCTCTCCTCTGATGCTGAGCTGTAAGTCTGCAGGCTTCATCAACTTCATTCAGGTTGGAACTCACTCTCCTCTGTTTACCTGTATGGTACTTTTGCCTTCAGCCTATGGTGCCAGATGATTTCATTAGACCACAGAAAAGGAGCATGGTGAGCATATATTAAAAACAAAAAACAAAGAAATCCATTGAGTGCTAGAACTAATTGAAGGGGAATTTAAATCTCATATAACTCATCCTCTTCGTTTTACAGAGAGGGAAACTGAGACCCAGAGTAGGGGAAGTAATTTACCTAAGGCACCTAGTAAGTGGTGGAGCTGGGGTACTGGAAAACAGATCTTGTAACTTTGATCCTGGTTTGTTTTTCACTTTATAAGCGGCCCTCTAATTTGGAGGGGGGGGACATCTTTCTTAATGACAGGTGCATTTGGCAACAGGCTGAGGAAGAAGAACTATTTTCTTTAAATTGAAAGTTAATGAAACAAAACTACAACAAAGGAACTTTTTGTTCTAAGTGTTTGAAGAAGTAATTATAGAACTATTTACATGGCAAAAAACCAGAACAGATTAAAACATAGTACTCTATTGGAGAAAGAAATAGTTCTGAAGCAAACTTAGGAGTACAGGTCTGTCACAAGCAGAGCAAGGTGGCTAAGTCTGTTTCCTTGTCTCCCTGCTTGTCTGCAGAGGAGCAGCACAGCATATCCTTGCAGCTCTTTTCTAGGGAATGATGTGGTGCACTGGTTCGGGGCTTTGTCTTTATTCACAACACATTCATGTGGCTCAGCAGGGGGGTGGGGGGTGGGAGAACTGCACGGATGCCTGTCAGCCGGTCCTCTTCCACTGTGTGCAGGATAAGCCGAATGATAACTCTCAGAAAGGAGAGAGAGAGAGAGAGAGAGAGAGAGAGAGAGAGAGAGAGAAGAGGCAAGAGACACAGAGATAGAGAGGGAGTGAGAGAGCACGCAAGAGAGGGAGAGAAGGATGCTTTCTGGCTCATTCATACATTAGGTCTCTTTGCAAAGGCAGGAGGGAGAAGGAGCTGCATCAGCAAGCTTTCCAGCAGTGATTGTAACTATTCCCCATTAATACCATGGTCAGAGCTACTTTGAGGAGGCAATCTATTACTTAACTATAGAGCTCTTCTGCTCTGCTCAGAATTGGAAGTTCAAACACCCCCCTTCTTTTCTGACTGATAAAGATTTTGCAGCTTTTACAAGCAGACCAAACACTATCAAGACAGACTCTACCACGACAGGTAAGACGCAGCTAAGATTTATCCATTTGTGACATCATTAGAGGCGAATGCCCTTTAACAATGATTACTTTTTAATGTAATGCCTGCCTCATGTAGAAGTGCTGTGTACATTTATCTTCATCTTAGTCTACCTGCAGATAAGTAATTTTATAAGAAAACCTACAATTAAATTAAAGAACACCTACTAAATCTTTCCTAAGCAGAAAGCATCCGTGAGTATTTGCATTTACATAAGCTTAGAGTTCACAGCTGGCAACTTGATCTCAAACTGTGACCCGAAATGCATGTCTTGATGTGTTTCTATTCAGAATGTATAGAATAATTTACTATTATTTTAATAAGCCATAATCATTCACTGACCACTGTACTAGGTCCAGTGCTCAGTAGTGGGTTTTAACTTTTATAGTTTGGGGGCTCCAATGACACCATACTTGGCTTAGTTTGGGAAATTCATCCCCGCATGGCAGTAATGCACCTGTTTCAAGACCGTGGGTTATGTTCATCTGCTTTATGTGCTAGTTATTATGGACATAGGGATGAGTGATCAATGTGAGCAATGTGGGATATTTTTGGAAGAGAAAAGCGACATGTAGTCAGGTTCATATTCTGTAATGTACCTTTGAGATCTGAATTATTTTACTACATGATTAATTTTGCTTTTTGAGCTCCAAAGAAATCTTTACATTTCAATAACTCTTTATCATGTTAGCTCATTACTGAGGTCACAAGATGTTGCTGACTTTTCTGGGCAACCAGTCCTCCAACAACCATATTTAGAATGTATCATCTGCATGACCTGAAAGGAGAGAAATTGGCAACAGGTTTGTAAAATTGTGCTTTACTGAGTTTTGACAGCAGCAGCTGTTGCAGTTTAAGCCATTCATATGTGCCTAATGTTCAGGTATTCATATTTCACTTTCCTGATTTTAAAAAAGTAAGCTCAAAATGTTTTATGGGATCAGAGTGCAAATGGTTATCCTGAGCCAATGATGGAGCCATTCCTGGTATTCATTCCTTCTTTTAACTTAATTGAACTCAATTCAACTTAGAAATAAATCTTTTCCTGACCACAACAGTAATGTGCTCAGTGCCACTTTTCCCTGTTCACACACACACACACACACACACACACACACACACACACACACGTGTATGTATATTCATGCATAAATACATTTTTCTGGTGTGTTCCTCTGATAATTGCTTCACAACAAATACTTAATGATAACAATCTAAAGACATGAAAATGATACTAAGTTGGCTTTTGGATATAACCCTGACAGACAATAAACTACATAGACAAATGATGAAAGCAGTTTCTAGTAGGATACATGTTTAACTATAAAATCCTGTATTGAAATATTGAGAAAACAGAAGAATTTGCAAGAAAGTACCCTTAATTCATTGGTAGCTTTGTGATTCTTTTTTTTTCTCCCAATGCTCAGCTTATTTTATTTTTCACTTTCAAGTTACAGAAAGTTTAACTCTTTGAGTAGCTTTTGTGCCATTTTTAAATCCTCCATTGAATTAGCATGGTTTGGTTTGCTTGTGTTACATACTTTTGGTTTGGACTCTCCCCCCCAAAAAAACAAACAAACCAAAAAAAAAACCCAAAACAACAATCTCCTTTTAGAGCCTTTAAAGATTGAGAAAAATAGAAGCAAAAGATGTAAATGGATACTCTTTCAAATTCTTCAAGTCAGAAAAAAAGAGTAAATCAAACTGTGAAGATTCTAAAGTTTATAACACAGAATTCTGTCTTTAAATATGGAAGAGACTAGATTGATAGGGACCCTTCCTTGACAGAAATTATTAACACACTTGATAATGATATTTCACAGATATGAATTTCAATTTTTACATTATCATTTAAAATTAAACTCTCTCTAGCCTACAAATACTACCTCTGGCTGGATTAATTCAGTTGTCTACAAAGAGAGAAAAATATTTAAAGATTTACTGAAATGTTTAAAAGTTCAATAAGCTCTAAAGGTATACCGATATGTTTAAAAAACTATCAGCTTTAACTTCATCATTCTGGACTTTTTTATTTATTCATTAATTCTTGTTATTTATTTATTTTCCTGATAAGGTTAGAATGCTAGGGCAATGGTGATTAAGTCGTTGCATAAAGACTTCTTTTCAAACTAGTTAAATGTTTATCAGTGTTCATTCCCAACCCTCCTTATCCTCTTTACTCTACCACTCTATGTTCCAAAAACAACCATGGCAGAGATTAATCTTGCTGCTTAGATGCAATGAGAAAGAATCATTTCCATTTCATGGCAATATATTGTAGAGGTTTAATATTTAGGCTTTAATTGATAGTATTGATTATTGTTACATTATAATTATACAATTATTGTAATTAAATATTATTTTATACTTAATCCCTCTTTTATTGCCACAATTTCCCCTCTCTACATTTTCCTGCAGATATGGTACAAATTTGGAAGGCTGATATGTAAGTTCATAATTAAGGACAACCAATGATGCGTCCATAGGGTCTTAGAAAGTAGGCATAAATACTATATGCATGTATATAGATAATCATGAAGCCTGTGCTCATCAGTGTTATGTTTGCAGTGATTACTCTTAAATAACATAAAATATATTGATAGATATGGCTCTTGCCCTCAAGTTGCTTACTCTAAAATTTCTTTTTAGTTATCATTTATTCTAAAGAAATCTGAAATTGTGGAGGATCTTTTTGAAATTGTGAAGTTGAGACTTTGTTAATTGACTTGTTATTCTTGAAATGATTGTCATATTCATAAGCATCCTGAATGGTATTTATTTACTCTTGATGGGGAATGTAGCAAATTAACATAGATTATGCTTTTTACAGGAAAGGCAAAAAAGGTTAATGATAATTACATGAGGATATTTAATGATTATCATTGAAATCTACTTTTTTTCACTAGAATTGGCTTCTGGCATTTTTTTTTCTGTATTAAATGTAATGACCAAGTTTTGGAATAAATTTATTAAATATATTTTTACTTCTCCATACATGTAACAATTGCTGTAGTCAGACTTTCATGTTTTTATAAGAACTTATCTTATTAGTTTTTTTTATAAGAACTTACCACTTTGATATATTCCAGCAGTACTTTTATAAACGTCACATGGAAATTCTCTCTACAAGAGCTTGAAAGCAACAACAATAAAAATCCAAAATCTGTCTACAGATTAATAGTGATTTTGAAGCTTGAATAGTATTACCAAGATATAAACATTTCTACAAACAAGAAAAATAAGTAATGAGAAATTTCTAGGTAATTTCTGGGCTACAGGTACCATCTAAGAATACTCTTATTGGTTAGATCTTTATGTGAATTCTGAAAACTCTTGCTCTCTCTGGAAGTAGATATAGAATATATATCCTCATGCTGTCCCACTATTGCTAATCAGTTTATCCTTGGGGATCATTCCTCAGGTTGAAATGGATATTTAGTTTAGTAATGTTGAACCATAAAAGAACTGATTGCCCAAAAGAGTAATGAAGTATCATCAATTTTATTTTAATGTTTTAGATGAAATGAGTACATATTCAATTCTATATTATCATATTATAATTATTTGAGTTATTCATAGGCATACAAACAAAATACATGTCTTTAATTCTTCATTAAATATGATACACTTTTCATATTTTTCTACACATTTAAAAAATACAAAGACAAAGACAAACTAATTGTAGCAACCCTAGAATATAAAAATATAGGTATATATGGGGACATAGACAGCAAATCTCTTTTTTAAAAGGGCTTCTTAAGAGCATTTAAAATTTTTTTAGTTCTGTGAATTGAAAACTTTTCAAGAATACAAATTAATTTACTTAAAATAGTTACTTAACATAAACTTAAATTTACTTAAAATAAACATGGGTATGTGAACTATGTGTTTGTATATACAGCAAAACATTTATTGAACAATTATAGTTTTATAAGTAGATATATATATGTGTGTGTGTGTGTGAATATTCTTGTACATTTCTAGAAATGTGTGCAAGGGAATCAATCATTCTAATTTTAATATTTTGTTGTAAATTTCATAGGACATATAGATGTAAATAATAGAGAAGTATATTTAGAGGTGGGTGTAGAAAGGTTAAGTTGATAGTTTTGTAGCACATGAAAAGTCAACCAGAGACTCGAGTATTTTTTTTCTTACATGAGCTTTCTTTTTTAGATTAAAGGGTTCCTGACATTTTAGAAAAGTTCTGTTCAAATTAGCTCACTGTGTTTTCCTTTAATCTGCACAGGCACATATTCCTGGCTTTAAGGTTGCTCTGAGATGGTGGCAGATTCCAATTAATTAGGTCTTACTGACAGATATGTATATTGTAAATAAAAACCATAGGGTTCCAATAAGGAAGCTAATTCAATTCCTACAAAAGAGAATTAAGATCAATATTCTCTTTTAAGTACAAAGGAAAATAGCCCAAACACCAGGAAGTTATTTAATGAATGCAAAATTTACTAATTGCTGTTAACAGGAACATTGTATTAGCATTTACTGTAGCTTTCTACACACACATAAATGATTTGGAATTCTTGAGTATTTTACATAAATCAAAAGAATCTTTTGGTTTTGTGTATGTAAAATCATTATTTTCTTCTACAAATTACTGGCTTATAAACTAGATTGATTGGCATAGAAATTAATTTGCTCTTATTTATGTTCAAACAACAGTCATTACATTTAATTACTTGAACTAAGGAGAAATCAAATTACAAGAAATTACTTCTAATACCACCTTATATAACAAACTCACAACCTTTCCATCACAATGTTTACCATAATAGCCATACTCAGTATGCAAAGTACTACATTACCCATCCCCCCAAATCTAATTTATCTTTGTATCACCACCTTTCCTTTCATTTTCATAAATAATGATTTATTTAAAAAACAAAACAAAACAAACAAACAAAAAAAAAAACATGTGGTGAGTCCAGATGTTCAACTACAATGGCTCCCCAAAGACCTATAATTAGAAGTTGACTCAAGTATGGCTATGTCTACATATACACATCAGAAAACTAATGTAAAATGAGAACAGAGAGTGTGAATACAGTAAAAATAGCTAGAGACAATGTTAAGCTATTGGAATATTTTGGTGTAAATTGAAAATACAATCTTTACTTCAAGTGGAACACTCAGTTTTCCTTATCATACTCTTTACATAACAATGTGAAGGAGAAAAATTTTGACTGTCATGATAAAGATCAAATTTATAATATAAGATATAATAGGATACAGCTTGTTATAGTAATCAATAGTTATTAGTGATAAATGTTTCTTTTATTTTTTACTCTTTTTATTTTTGTTGCCATGTATTCTGTACTTATTGGTTGTTATATGGTATTTGATATGTAAATGTCATATTTATCTTACTAAATTGTAAACTCCATGGGGTCAGGGAATCATATCTTATATTAGGTTTTATCTTGTACTGATTAGCAGAGGACTCTACAAAATTAGTTAATAATGAATTGAATTGATTTGAATTGGAAATTAATTCTAATAATAGTTTGGATGACATAGAGTTGTCCCTTTCAGCTCTTTGAGAAATTGGGAATTCCATAGACCAAATGAGGAAACCTTTTCTTAAGATTTGTTGAAAGCAGGATTAGTCTTTTAAGGTATATATATGGGGGATAGTGAGGCCTTGGGGCGGGGGGGGGAGGGAAAGGGGGGAAGTGACAGACCTAAATAGGGAGACTGAACTTAGACCTTGTAGAGACACCTATAAATCAGCATAGGCCCTTTGAAAAGCTCTATAGTTGGAGGAATAATCACCATATGGAAATATATTCCAATAGGAAGTTGAAGAAAGAGCTCATGTGTGAAGACCTAGAAAGATACTTATACATCTCCAATGAGAAGTCATCACCAGGACAATATTCAAGGAAAGACAGCCTCAGCCAGAAGACATGAGAGGAAAAATACATTCCAAACTATTTTGATCTAGAAGAAAGTCAACCAGCCTCTTCATGAAGATATAGTAGAACATCTGAGAGAAGTTAATGAGCCACATAAAAGCTAAAACCTGAAAGGGAGGAAAAGGAGACATTATGTATATAATATAAAATTTCAGTTATCAAGCATTCCTTTCTTCTATATCTTCTTTTATCCACTCAGGGAGGGAAAGAGGGAGAGAGAAAGGAAGAAAGAAAATAGGGAGAAGGAGGAAGGGAGGAAAGATGGAAGGAAGGGAAGAAAAAAGGAAGGAAGAAAGAAGAGAAGGAAGAAAGGAAAGAAGAAAGGAAGGAAGCAAGGAAGGAAGGAAAGGGAAGCAGGGAGGAAAATAAGGAGTAAGGAAAAGAAGGAAGGAGGGAAGAAGGGAAAGAGGAAGTAAAGAAGGAAGGGATGAAAGGAGGAAGGAAGAAGGGGAAGGAGGAAATGAGAGCAGAAGGGAGGAAAAGAGGGAGGGAGAGAGGGAAGGAAGAAAAGTAAAAAGGAAGGGAAGGGAAATAAGGAAGAAAGCAAGCAAGGAAGGAACAAGGAAAGAAGGAAGGAATGCAATGGTGGAAGGGACAGAAATAGGAAGAAAGAATGGAAGGACACTATGGGAGGAAGGAAGGATAGAAAGGGATAGAAGAAGGGAGATATTAAGGATAGGAAGGATAGGAAAGAAAGAAAGAATGAAGGAGAGAGGGTGGGAGAGAAGAAAAGAAGGAAGGGAGGGAGGGAAGGAGGAGATGTTGGAAGGAGAGGAAATGGGGAGAATAGAAAGACAGGAAGAGAAGAAGGGAGGAAGAACGGAATGTTGAGGGGAAGGAAGAAGTTAGAAGAAAATAAAATAGGAAGAAAGAATGGCAGGACAGGATGAGAAGAAGAATAGAAAGTAAAAAAGGAGGAAGATTGGAAGGATAAGAAGAATAGAAAGAAATGAAGGAAAGAAGGAAGGAAGGATGGAATGAGGGAAGGAGGAAATACAGAAAATCCGTATCACATACCCATATTCAAGCAATATATTACCATATTGGCCAAGTTCAATAACACATTTCTTATTCTGCATATTATTTGATCATCTCTTTTTCAAGAAGTGGACAGTGTTCTTTATCAGTTCTCAGGAATCATGGTTGCTCAATTAGTTGATTATAGGTCTTAAGTCTTTTAATTTTTAAAATATAATTTTAATATTATAGTATAAAGTGTTCTTCTGGAGTTGGTCACTTTACTTTGCATCATTTCTTATGTATTCTCTCCCTATTTCTTGGAAATTATTCCCCCTCCCATTTCACACAGCAAAATAGAATTATGTATTTAAGTCATATACCTGATTTGTCCCTCCATTCCCCAGTTGAGAAATACACACTTTGTTTCCAAGGTTTCCTTGTTTTTTTTTTCTTCTCTGTTTCTGTAACCACAAAAAGTGAGTGTAACCACAAAAAGTGAGTGCTATAAATATTTTTATACATATTAGATATTTATATATTTTAAGTATACCACTGTAGATGTACAAGAACTTTTGTTCTTTCTTTGGTCTATGTGGATTGTAGACCCTTTAGTGGTCTGGCTATGTCAAGAGGCATATTGTTTAGAAATTTTTCATACTAATTCCAAATTGTTCTGTAGAATTTTTGGACCCATGGGGATTGTGTGGATCATGAGGAAAAAAATATGCACACCAAGTTAAGAATTGGCTCTTCTCTAGAAACTTCAAGGTGTTTCTCACCTTGATTGGCATGGGGAGTGGGTAGGAGAAAATGTTTCTAACTCTAGGTTTGTATTATTGTAAAATCTCTTGGGGGCTAGATCTGCCAGAGGAGAGAATTGTTTTGAATGTTTGTGGGATATGGTAAGAGTCTTCTTTTTGCTTTTAAATAAAATATGTTTTCTATCCATTATTTTGTGAGCCTGAATGTTTTCAAGTGTGTTAAGGTCCTTAAAAAATTTGTCAAATGTTTATGTTCCCAACGAAACTCTGGAGGATAAAAAGTAGAGGTAAAAAATTATTTATTTTTTATTAAAGCTTTTTATTTGTATAACATATGTATGGGTAGTTCCCCAGCATTGATCTTTACAAAGCTTTCCATTACAAATTTTACCCCCAGTCCCCTCCCCTCCCCTAAATGGCAGGAAGTCCATGACATGTTAATAATGTTGAATTACTTGACAAGTTATGCAAGAAAAATCCTATCTACAAGAAAAAAAAAAGAAAATCAGAGAAAGGCAACACAATGCAAGCAAATACCAATAGAGATCATGAATATGTTATGTTGTGGTCCATATTTCATATCCCTCTCTCTGGGTGTATATGGTTTTCTTCAGTGAACAACTGGAACTGGTTTGAGACAATTCTTTGTTGCAGAGAGCCATGTCCATCAGAATTGATCATCATGTAATACTGTTGTTGCTGTGTATGATGATCTCCTGTTTCTGCTCGTTTCACTCAGCATCAGTTCATGCAAGTCTCTCCAGGCCTCTCTGAAATCGTCCTGCTGGTCATTTCTTACAGAACAATAATATTCCATGACATTCATATACCATAATTTATTCAGCCACTCTCCAATTGATGGGCATCCCTTCAGTTTCCAATTTCTAGCCACTACAAAAAGGGCTGCCACAAACATTCTTGCACATGTGAGGCCCTTTCCCTCTTCTAAGATCTCTTTGGGATATAGGCCCAGTAAAAACACTGCTGGGTCAAAGGGTATGCACAGTTTGATAACTTTTTGAGCATAGCTCCAAACTGCTCTCCAGAATGGTTGGATCCGTTCACAGGTCCATCAACAATGTATTAGTGTCCCAGTTTTCCCACATTCCCTCCAACATTCATAGTTATCTTTTCCTGTCATTTTAGCCAATCTGACAGGTGTGTAGTGGTACCTCAGGGTTGTCTTAATTTGCATTTCTCTGATCAATAGTGATTTGGAGCACCTTTTCATATGACTAGAAAGGGTTTTAATTTCATCATCTGAAAATTGTCCCTTGACCACTTATCTATTGAAGAGTGGTTTGATAAAAAAATTATTACTAGAGAAAAGCCACAAAGGCTAAAAATAATGCATCTATCATAAAGGAACTATCTAAGGAACCATTTAACCCTCATGTAATAGTCTGTTTCCCTAAGTTGTTAAACAACCCTAATGTTACCAAGAAAAAAAATCACTTAATAATTTCCTAAGGGTGGTCTTGCATTTTCTAACTAATAATAATTTTGTTGCCTTACTAGCCAATTTAACAAGTACAATATAGTATTATTGAAAAGATACAGACTGTATGAACGTTAAGATGACTATCTTGAGTTTTCCTTCTGGGTGAATACAAATTCAAGTAAACTTTTCACTTCATATTCAGTTTTAGAGATCCAATATATTTTATGCCAATTATTTGTCATTGCTTTCTTTCCATCTTTCTCCTCAGCTTCAATTATCATTCATATACATTATTAAGGTCCTAAATCACTCTATTATTTTTATTACTTTTATTTTAAATTCAAGTCTGGTATTTTTAACATAACTAAAGCAAACTTTTTAACATTCAACTATTGTAAATCAGCAAACCTATCTCGTGTTTATTTCTAGATTAATAAAAGGAAAAAATAAAATAAAAGCAAACACTCTAGTTGGACGTTTAGTGTTTTAAAAAAAAAGAGCCATGTTTTAGTTTCCTCAGGCAATTTAGTTGCAATGGGGAAAAAAATAATGGGAAATCAGAACCCAGAGCTTCTACAAAATCTCATATTAGCCAGTGTCTTATGCAATCTTTTTAGGAGATGTAAGATAAATTTCCATTTTCCCTGGTATGCAAAGGAATGGAATGAAAGTCACAAACCAAAATAGTTCACTTCGCCCTACTTTCTAAAGGAGTACACATTGAGACTAGAATACTTGAAACATTTTGGAGTACATATATATCAACTTTTGAACCAGTACAACTTTGGATGAGGTAAATGTGTTATGAAATGGTGAAAAATTTCATAGCAAGGAATCATTATAAGGAAATACAAGGAAGTTTGGTATTTGTCATACTAGATCAATTGTTCCAAGAATCAAGCCCTGCTGGTGAATATAACTACATGTAGGCCTAACTGCCTTGGTGTAAAGGGGTCTGGTCACATTATTTTCTTTTTATTTTCTCTGTGTGATACTGGCCCAAGTCACTTTATTTCTCCAGGGCCTCATTTTCCTTATCTGTAAAATAAAGGGGTTGGACAAGATGACCTCAAATATCCCTTGCCAGCTCTAAACTGATGGTTTTTTCATCCTTTTGACAAGTTTGTTGCAACACCCAGATAGTCCATAATGAAAACAAAACAAAGCAAAAACCACTGAGTGTTAATGCACTTGACTCCCTAAATCCCTAAATTTCTTTCCCCCTTCCTTTTTAGAAATTTTGAAGTTCTTTTGATCTGTCAAATTCTCCATCCCAGAAATGTCAGAGTGATATGATGCCTGCCATGTCATCAAAATGAGAATGGATAATCCCTTTATTTTAGGTAGTTTTTCAAACCAAACCCCCCCCAAAAAAAATGCATCCAGCTTGCCCCTTCAATTCCTAGTTTCATTAGCTGGAAGGGTCACTGGTCACTCAAACATTACTATGATTTTTAAGCCTATTGCCACCAGGATGGTCTGAGTAAAAACATATTTGTTAAGACCTCTGAAGCTGGGGCTAAAATAACTCAGGCAAGTGTTTATCCTCATTTCAGATTCTGCCACTTGATTCAATTTATAAATCAAGTTTCCTGATTGTTAGCAGTTATTAACTGAATCACCTCTTTTCACTGAATAAAGCAAGTATTTTTAGGAAATTATAGACAATAAAGATTCCCAGCTACTTCAGGGACTTAGCATCAACAATTATTAGCTGCAGTAAAATTCTACTTAACTACAAACACTGATTGTATTTAAGAAGTAAAGAGGTAGGATCTTTTTTGTTAAGTCTCAAAAAAGAAATGGCTTGTCACTTTTCCTACTGTATCATGTATCTTTTTTCAAAGTTGAACTACTCCTAATTTTAGAAAGTACATAAGGAAGCATCAGGCTATGTACATTATGAGTTTTAGAGAAAATCAAAAAGCAGATTTCAAAAAGTTCTAGAGAGGTTTATTTGAGTCATTATGTTTTGTTTTTCTTTTTAAATAGAAATTGTCTTAAAAGTGAATCCTACTTTTCATGGCCAACTAAACACAACTAAATGACAGGAGTGAGTACAGAAAGAGAAGGGCTTGAAAATCTTTTCCTAGTGTTCTTACCTCTGTCATTGCAATTATTCTACCTTACTAAGACATGAAGATAGACAGTCATAGAATCAAGAAGACCTGAATTCAAATGTGAAATTGTGTGACTGTGGGCAAGGCAGTCAAGTAAGCTGGAACTGTTTCTTTTGTGATAAAATGGGGATCAGAGTAGCTCTTATCTTTTAAGGTTATTGTGAGAATCAACAGAGATAACACAAGTTGGGAGCTTGGTAAACTTTAAAGCACTGTGTAAATGCTAACTATTATCTACTTATGTACCTTAGGGTCCCAGTCCAATTGAGCATGTTTGCTTCACTTGTTTTCAGGTGACAGAAAATATCACAAGTAAAGTCATGTTGGTAAATATTTAAAAATTGGCGGAGGAGAGGTGTAGATATGTAGCAAACTTTTTTTTGTAATGTTTAAATCTACGTCATTAATATTTTTCCATAGATTTTTTAAGAGTAAACTATTAAAAAAAATCAAGGCTTTATTTGTAGCATTTGCTACTTTCCAAGGAGCTCCTACTGAAAATTTAACAACCAACTCTCCCTTTTTTCAGCTTACTCCAGCTCATCCCTGGCCATATTCTACTTCTTTTGTAATAGGTACTATAAAAAAAAACAAATTATAACTAATTGGATGGGTCCTGCTCAAAACCTAGGTTCTGCCTATATTGCCAGACAAACTACTAGGTGTACTATTCCTAGGCCCTAAAATTCCTGATCTTATTTTATGATATTTAAGGTGATTAAAAATACTATATCATGTGTTTGGCATCCAAACATGGGGCTTCCACCTCCAAATTTTATGTCCTCCTTGTCAGAAGGAAGAGAGAGGAAAAAGGAAGGAAAGTAAGAAGTAAAGTCGACTCTCAAAGAACTTATAAAAAAAGGAAGGAAGATAGGAAGAAAATAAACATTTATTTGGTACCTACTGTTTGTCAGGTAGTGTATTAAAGGCTTTACAAAGATCACATTTAATTGTCTTAAAAGCAAAAATAATTAAATGCAGCAATAATTTTTCCTGCTTCTCTTCCCCAAACTGTTATTTTTTAAGCTAAATATCCCAATTTTCATATGCTATGGATTTAAGGAGGGAAGATAAGGAAAGGAAAGGAAAAAGAACAAACATTTATTAAATTCCTATTATGTTAGGCACCTTATAAATATTATCTCATTTCATCTTCATAGTAGTCCAGGGAAGGAGTTGCTGTTTTTAACCTCAGTTTTACACTTGAGGACAGTAATTCAAATGGAGTTTAAATGATTTGCTCAGGGTCACACTGATTAGAGAGTGTGAGACTGGATTTGAACTCAAATCTTCCTGACCCAATGCCATGTACTCTTCTCTATCCACTGACCCAGCCTCTAACACCAACTCCTCTTTATAAAGTCATGAATTGTTAGAAATATACTACAAAGATAAAAAGAACTCAGGAGTTTATGAAGTAAGTTGGTTTATTCACAGTTCTTTTTTTTATTTATTTTTTATTTTTTTTTTATTTTAAGCTTTTTATTTGTATAACATATGTATGGGTAGTTCCCCAACCTTGATCTTTACAAAGCTTTCCAATACAAATTTTACCCCCAGTCCCCTCCCCTCCCCCAGATGGCAGGAAGTCCACTACATGTTAATAATGTTGAAATGCTTGAGAAGTTATGCAAGAAAAATCCTATCTACAAGAAAAAAAAAGAATCAGAGAAAGGCAACACAATGCAAGCAAATGTCAATAGAGATCATGAAAATGTTACGTTGTGGTCCATATTTCATTTCCCTCTCTCTGGGTGTATATGGTTTTCTTCAGTAAACAATTGGAACTGGTTTGAGACAATTCTTTGTTGCAGAGAGCCATATCCATCAGAATTGATCATCATGTAATACTGTTGTTGCTGTGTATGATGATCTCCTGATTCTGCTCGTTTCACTTAGCATCAGTTCATGCAAGTCTCTCCAGGCCTCTCTGAAATCGTCCTGCTGGTCGTTTCTTACAGAACAATAATATTCCATAACATTCATATACCATAATTTATTCAGCCACTCTCCAATTGATGGGCATCCCTTCAGTTTCCAGTTTCTAGCCACTACAAAAAGGGCTGCCACAAACATTCTTGCACATCTGGGTCCCTTTCCCTCCTCTAAGATCTCTTTGGGATATAGGCCCAGCAGAAACACTGCTGGGTCAAAGGGTATGCACAGTTTGACAACTTTTTGAGCATAGCTCCAAATTGCTCTCCAGAATGGTTGGATCCGTTCACAGTTCCACCAACAATGTATTAGTGTCCCAGCCCTCCCACATCCCCTCCAACATTCATCGTTATCTTTTCCTGTCATTTTAGCCAATCTGACAGGTGTGTAGTGGTATCTCAGAGTTGTCTTAATTTGCATTTCTCTGATCAATAGTGATTTGGAGCAACTTTTCATATGACTAGACATGGTTTTAATTTCGTCATCTGAAAATTGTCTGTTCATATCCCTTGACCATTTATCTATTGAAGAGTGGCTTGAATTCTTATATATATGAGACAATTCTCTATATATTTTAGAAATGAGGCCTTTATCAGAACCATTAAATGTAAAGATGATTTCCCAATTAGATGCTTCCCTCCTAATCTTGTCTGCATTTGTTTTGTTTGTACAGAAACTTTTTAACTTAATATAGTCAAAATTATCCATCTGGTGTTCAATTAGGAGTTCCAAGTCTTCTTTGGACATAAATTTGTTCCACCTCCACAGGTCTGAGAGATAAACTATATTACTTTCCTCTAACTTGCTTACAAAGTCCCTCTTTATATCTAGATCATGAACCCATTTAGATCTTATCTTGGTATGTGGTGTTAGGTATGGGTCAAGCCCTAATTTCTTCCACACTAGTTTCCAATTTTCCCAGCAGTTTTTGCCAAATAGAGAGTATTTATCCCAAAAGCTGTGTTCTTTGGGTTTATCGAACACTAGATTGTTAAGGTTAATGCCTAGGTTGTCCTGATAACCTATCCTGTGCCACTGATCCACTGCTCTATTTCTTATCCAGTACCAAACGGTTTTGATGACCGCTGCTTTATAATATAGTTTTAGATCTGGTACAGCAAGGCCACCTTCATCTGCCTTTTTTTTCATTAATCCCCTTGAAATCCTTGACCTTTTGTTCTTCCAAATGAACTTTGCTACTATTTTTTCTAGATCTGTAAAATAATTTCTTGGGAGTTTGATTGGTATGGCACTAAATAAGTAGATTAGTTTGGGTAGTATTGTCATTTTTATTATGTTCGCTCTGCCTACCCATGAGCACTTAATATTTTTCCAATTGATTAGGTCTGATTTTATTTGTGTGGAAAGTGTTTTGTAATTTACTTCGTATAGTTTCTGACTTTTCCTTGGCAGATAGATTCCCAAATATTTTATCCTATCATCTGCTATTTGGAATGGAATTTCTTTTTGTATCTCCTGCTGCTGAACTTTGTTGGTAATATATAAGAATGCTGATGATTTATGTGGATTAATTTTGAATCCTACAACTTTGCTAAAGTTGTGAATTGTTTCTAGTAGTTTTTAGTTGAGTCTCTAGGGTTCTCTAAGTATACCATCATGTCATCTGCAAAGAGTGATAATTTGGTTTCTTCATTACCTACTCTGATTCCTTTTATCTCTTTTTCTTCTCTTATTGCTAAAGCTAACATTTCTAATACAATATTAAATAGTAATGGTGACAGTGGGCAGCCTTGTTTCACTCCTGATCTTATGGGGAATGGTTTTAGTTTGTCTCCATTACATATGATGCTTGCTGATGGTTTTAAATAGATGCTACTGATCATTTTAAGGAAAAGCCCATTTATTCCTATACTCTCTAGTGTTTTTAATAGGAAAGGGTGTTGGATTTTGTCAAAGGCTTTTTCTGCATCTATTGAGATAATCATATGGTTTTTGTTAATTTGGTTATTAATATAATTAATTATGCTGATAGTTTTCCTAATATTGAACCAGCCCTGCATCCCTGGTATAAATCCTACTTGGTCATAGTGTACTATCCTGGGGATGACTTTCTGTAATCTCATTTCTAAAATCTTATTTAAAATTTTTGCATCAATATTCATTAGGGAAATTGGTCTATAGTTTTCTTTCTCTGTTTTTACCCTACCTGGTTTAGCTATCAGCACCATATCGGGCTCATAGAAGGATTCTGGCAGTATACCTTCTGTCCCTAATTTCTCAAATAGTTTGTGTAGTATTGGAATTAATTGTTCTTTGAATGTTTGGTAGAATTCACATGTAAATCCATCTGGCCCTGGAGATTTTTTCTTAGGGAGTTGGTTAATGGCTTGTTCTATTTCTTTTTCTAATATGGGACTATTTAAATAATTTATATCCTCTTCTGTTAACCTCGGCAATCTATATTTTTGTAGATATTCCTCCATTTCATTCAGATTTTCAAACTTACTGGCATAAAGTTGGGCAAAGTAACTCCTAATTATTGCTTTAATTTCCTCTTCATTGGAGGAAAGTTCTCCCTTATCATTCTTGAGACTAACAATTTGATTTTCCTCTTTCCTTTTTCTTATCAAATTAACTAAAGGCTTATCTATTTTGTTAGTTTTTTCATAGAACCAACTCTTAGTTTTATTTATTAACTCAAAAGTTTTCTTATTTTCGATTTTATTAATTTCTCCTTTTACTTTTAGAATTTCCAATTTGGTATTTAATTGAGGGTTTTTAATTTGTTCTTTTTCTAGTTTTTTTAATAATAAGCCCAATTCATTGATCTTTTCTTTCTCTATTTTATGCAAGTAAGCATCTAGAGATATAAAATTGCCCCTTAAAACCGCTTTGGCCGAATCGCACAAATTTTGGTATGTTGTCTCCTTATTGTCATTCTCCTGGATGAAATTATTGATTGTGTCTATGATTTGCTCTTTCACCCATTCATTCTTCAGGATTAGATTATTTAACTTCCAATTACCTTTTGGTTTATTTTCTCCTGGCCTTATATTGCATGTGATTTTTATTGCATCATAATCTGAAAAGGATGCATTTACTATTTCTGCCTTTCTCCATTTGATTTTAAGGTTTTTATGCCCTAATACATGGTCAATTTTTGTATAGGTTCCATGGACTGCTGAGAAAAAAGTAAACTCTCTACTGTCTCCATTCAACTTTCTCCATAGATCTATCATACCTAACTTTTCTAACAATTGGTTTATCTCCCTAGTTTCTTT
>JAJPUD010005442.1:38000-54625 GCA_023553655.1 Myrmecobius fasciatus
AAGTCAGTTGTTTTTCCTAGGAGATATTTCATATTTTCTTCTAATTTTTCATTTTTTTGTTTTTGTTTGACTGATTCTTCAAGTCTTAGTGAGTCATTCACTTGCATTTGTTCAATTCTTATTTTTAAAGTGTTGTTTTCTTCAGTTACCTTTTTAAGTTCCTTTTGTAACTGGCCAATTTGTTCACTGCACTCTTTTTCCACTTCACTAATTTTATTTTTTAATAAATTGGTGTCTTTTTCATATCTCTTTTGCAGAGCATCATATCCTTCTTGCAAGATACTGTATCCTTCTTGCACTGATTTCAATTTATTTTCCCATTTATCCTCCAGCTCTCTTTTGAGGTTCTTTATGCAATCTTCCAGAAAGGACTTTTGAAACGGGGACCAGTGATGGTCGTTGCTGTTTTTTTCTGGATTTTTGTCTAAAGAAACCTCTGTATCTGAGGTCGTTTCTTTGCCTTGATAAAAGCTGTCTATGGTGAGAGCTCTCTTTTGTTTCTTCATCATTTTTTTTTTAGACAGAGTGGATATCTCTTTAAGGTAGGGGAAAAAAAAAACCGTGGCTGAAGACGCTTTGCCCTGGGGCACTTCGGCGAGTTGACTTAAGGTGCTGGGCCGGTGGGGGCTAGGACTAAGTCCGAATTACTCCTTAAACAAGGCAAGTCTGCCAGAACACCTGTCCCCAATCAGGGCAGAGTGTCCCGAGTGCCTCAGATAAACTCCAGGTGTTTGGAATTTGGAGTTTGGAGTTTGGAATTTCTTCCACGGTGAGCCGAGCTGAGTCCCACCCTCACTTCCGGCCTGCACAGTTGTTGTCTATTATCTCTCTGTCCAGGTCTGACTAACCTGATATGAAGTTATCCAGAGAGCAGTGTCCAAATATTTCTGAGTTCGTTGACTTGAAGATCAGTTCAGAGGCTTATTTTATTGTTGATTTGAGAGAAGATCGGAGGAGAGGCAGAAAGTCACCTTTTCACTCCGCCATCTTGGCTCCGCCCCCCTTATTCACAGTTCTTGAAAGAAACAGGCAATCAGCCCAGAAGCAGATACAATTTTTTATTTCCTATCCTGAAGAGCAAGGTCCTTCCCTCTTCACTCTACTGGATGAAGGTGAAAAAGTCAACAAGCTTCCTGGTCCACCCATTACATGTTCCTCCTTAATATGTTCCTCCTCCCCTATCATAAAACCCATGTTCAAAAATGGCAGAAAACTCCTACTTTGGGGAGAAGTTGATAAAAACTAACTTATTAAGTATAATCACTTAATGTTTGAAGTTTGAAGATATCTTTTATTCACTTGTTGTTGTAGGTTATTTTTATGAGCTTATCAATTCATTGGCTCAATATCTTGCTTTGTACAACTAACTTGGTCAACTGACATGGCCTTTCTTTAAGTCTTTGTTTGTATTTGGAAATAGGTTGCTCACATAGAGTTAATAACTAGCAGAGCTAAATATATAGCCAGTACCCTTTGATTACAATGCCAAAATTTCACCAAAACACACTTCCCTGTGTTTTTGCAGATCACTAGTTGTCATTAGAAATTTTTTTTCAGAAGATCTCAAAATAAATATGCTTAGAATGAAACAAAATTGGAAGTAAATTAGAAATGAAGTTTAAAATATCCTAGAAAAATCATTTCACAGTAATGACAAGTTTGATTTACAAAAATTCATATTTTTATTTTCTTTTTCAGATAAATATGTTGATAGAATGTGAGAAATATTTTGCACTTTCAAAACTATATGACAATCTTAGAGTTATAGTCTTAGAATGAAAAGGGACTTTAAAGGTTCTAGTTCCCACTTATAGATGAAGAGACTGAGGCTGGGGAGTTAAGAGACTTGCCTAATATCACATAGTAGTAAAAGGCAGGTCTAGTCCTTGAACTCAGATATTCTGATTCAAAATCCAATTCTCTTTTCATTGAAAAAAAATACGTTTTTTCCCTCTTATTGTTCTTAGGTTCTAAAACACCATGGACAGTGGTCAAAATGCCCTCATCAAAAATACAAACTTTTCTCTAAAAAATCTTGCTCAACAAAGACCACCGAGAACAATTCATAAAACCATTCTTATGCATTATTCCCTTCACAAATTCAGTTTTTCTCTGTTTCTGTTTCTGTCAGTCTCTGTTTTATCTTTCTTTCTCTGTATATATACATATATACCCATATTCACAAGCACAAAAACACATGTGTAGCTAGATAGGATCGCATATACATATAAACATGTATAAATTTAAAGTTTTGTTTATTTTATTCAGCATGATCTCTTATTGCCTTCAGCTCTATCTCCTCCAAGCTTCTCTTACTTATTAATTGATTTATCTGTTCTTGCAAGAGGACAACACAATAAGTTAATTGGTTAGTTAATTGGTAGTCAATCAGTCAAATCAGACCAGACTGAGCACCCTTAGGGCAGGGCATATAGCCCACTCTCCTAAGTATTTGCTATATACAGTCAGTCTACTGTATCCTGAGGCATTGTTCTCATGTTGAAGCTTAGTCAAGGTTTGGAGGAGATCCTGGGTCTAGGTAATACTGTGCTCTGAGCCTTGTCTGGCCAAGGTGCCTTTGTGGATTGTAGCAATAAGCTTTTTATGAGTTGAATCAAATGAAGTCATTTATAATTACCAAGCTTAGCTGAAAGACAGCTAGGGAAAACTATAGCACAAGAAGACTTGGGAAAACTGGAACATAAGAACTAATTAATCAACAAAAATTTATTACACATCTGCCATATGTATGGCTTTATACTAGGTGCTAAAGGACATAAATGCAATGAATAAAGCAAACTTTACTCTGAAGGAGCTTCAAGAACACTGAAGTATCTGGGTAGCAATTGGGGCCTACAGTAAAGCAGATAGAAAATAGAAAGAGATCTTGGAACTCAAGGCCCTATTGGAGAAGAAACCACAATGACATTGTCTACAGATGGATATTGGGAGGAGAAAGATAGATCCCAGCCTCACTCCTTAACAATGGAAGAATACCCTCAGGGGATTGAGTAAAGGAATTCCATTCACACAATCATTCACATAGAATTTCCCAAGGATTGTGGAAAAATATGATCTCAATTAAGATTTTGATTCAGGCCTTTTCCAGTGGTTAGTTCACTTTCAGAGAAGGTAAGCATTTATAGAAAAAGCTGAAGTCTTAAGGAGAGTTGGGGGTTAAGGGAGTGGAGGTGGGAGGAGGGGAAGCTTACTCTCAATATGTTGACTACATACTTATACCCAGTTACTGCTCTGGGTACATACACACATACACATACACAAGTCAGTGCTGAAAAAAGTAGGGACAATACATTAACTTTTTTTTTTTTTTTTTTTTTGCTGTCTGAGACCAAGTTTGAATTTGAACTCAGGTCTTCCTGACTTCAGGGCTACTGCTTTATCCCCTGCACTTCCTACCTGCCCCACATTGACTTCTTTTGGACCAATTTCAACCTAGTGTCTTAGGAGGATTATAGGGAAAAAATCTAAGAATTCTACTATAGAGCAGACAAGAAAAATAAAACAGAAAATCACCACAGATAAGTATAGGTAACAAAATAGTTTTGAGGGAATTGAATGCATGAATGAATTCAGAAGACTTCTATCAAAATAAAGATAGAAAATAATTTCATTTAGTGCTTCCTACTTCTCTTTATGTAGTTGTTCTTAATTTAAGAGTCTCTTCTTCCTGCTGGTTGACTTGATCTTCCGCAAGGCCAAATTTGAGTCTCTTCCAGTCAAAGTTTATAACACTACCTGGAGGACTCTAGCCATTATCACTGGAATATTTCTAGTAGCTAATTTGTTATGCAATACTACCACATTCCAGAGTTTGGCATGCAACTGGCAATAACAGTAACTGAACTTAGTGTATCAGTAAAAGTGGAGCAAGAGAAATGTCCACTAGACAGCCAAAAACCAAACAAGTGAGACAGAAACATAAGTATTACTTATTACTACATTTACTAACTAAAAAGTAACAAATCCTTTTTCTGTATCTATTATTGAAGTACAAGGAATCGACTAAATAATCTGTCCCTGTATAAATAATTTTTGTATTTTCTATATATCCAAAGCTTATTTCTTTACCATTTTAGTGATTTATTTTCTACTATACTGCACAGTTTTTTGTACTGAAATAAATATTCACTTTTTTAATTGCCAAAAATACTATCCCAATGTATTTTATTTTCTACTGACAGAAACTATTTTTCACAGTTCATTGTTAAAACAGAAGAATCTCCTACTGCAGGACCTAGATCATCCCTATAGCCATGATGCAGAAATAGCTATTTGTGCCTGTAGGCTTTAAAAAGTGTCACCATCTCCACTGGCCATTTCTACTTAATTCTAGTTGACTTTGATTTAAAGACTTTCTTCTGCTTTTCTCAAAGGATAATCACACACATAATAATAATAATAATAATAATAATAATAATAATAATAATAATAAAAAATGTGGAAGAAAGGACAAGGCAAGAGAAAGCCATTTGTTTTCATCTCAGCCCCTTTCCTGCCCCTCTTTAATCACATTTTTGGATTTTTTTCATAATTAAAACTGGATGTCTACAGGATGAAAAAGTAATCTCCGAAGAACAACAATAGTATTATAGGAGAGAGATTTTTGTTCTTTGAAAAATAATATTGAAAAAAGCAACTTTGAATTATTACATGTATAGAATTATTCTATTCCTAGGTTCAGTGATTTAAGGTAATTAACGTTTTGGAAAATGAGTATCATATTTCAGCAGTGCAAAAAAAATGACCTATATATACATATGTATGACATATACAATTTAATTAGGAAACTAATGAAGTTCAATGAACAATCTGATTGGTTAAAAACTGGTACAGTAATCTCCTATCAGCAAACTGATTTTTCTCTTTCAGCTCTTTATATCATCCAAGCTTAGAATACAAGAATTATTGTATGGGAGAATTTTGCTACCCTGGACTTTAGGAATCATTCTTTTGTAAAACTATTAAATTAGTTATAATTTAGGATAAAAGAACTGCTGAAAAATTGAACACTTTAGGGTGGCTACCTATACCACAATCCAAATGTGGAAATAATTGAAAACATGAAATCATTAAATAACTTGCGGAATTAAAATTGAATTTATGCATAATATAGCAAACTCAGTTGAGCCTTCCCAAATGTTCATATGTCACAGTCATCCTGGGGAGCTGATATGAAAATGTATACAACTTTGTAAGAAAAAAAAAGACTTTATTTGTAAAACCACAAAGAGTAACTGACTTTTCTAAGCAATCCAAATATGTGTGGGTGAAATTATGTTGTCATATGTATTATCATGTATTTTCAGCACCAGTGGATGCATCAAGACCTATAGTTAAATCCATATTTTAAAATATTTTCACATTTCTGATACAACTGTTTGGATTTAGTTCACATAAGCACCATAAATTCTAAGTGATAATAGTGTCTAAGGCAAAGGTAGAGTTGACACAGTAAATCACCAGCTTTCTCTGTTGTTACATAAAACCATCATTCCATCATTTAGGACTTAGTCATCAATTTTGGTGCCCATGACAGAAAAAAAAATTAAGCTGTTATTTTAAATCATGGCAATAACATGAGGTAAATTTTGCCCTCCATAATGTATTTCTCTCTCTCTATTGACACCATTTGCCTTCCAAGCTTCAACAAGGAAAGTCTAATTTTCCTAATTATTGAAAAAGCTTAAAAAGATAAATGGGTAATGTATGGAAATACATTTGAAGGAAATTACCTTTTCTTTTAAAAAATTATTTATGTAGAAATAGAATTTTGTTAAAAAGCAGATTTTCTTGAATGATAATATATCAGAGATCTTTTCCACAATGAATTGCTCTCCCCAAGATAACTGATATTCTGGAGATTCACATATATTTAAAAATATATAGAAAATATATTTTCTGAAGAAAAATATTAGTAAAAACAACAATTTTTATCAGGAGGTTTTGAATGCTCCCTCACTGAAGATGTTCAAACAGATTTTGGATAACTAATGGGTTCAACTGTCAGAGCAGAGTTTTTTTTTTTTGTTTGTTTTTGTTGTTTTTTTTTTTCGGTGGGGGGGGATATTCTTTTCCTAAGATTCTAGGTAATTATTTGTATAATAATACAGCAGTAATTCAATTAAGGAAATATTTTGTTAAATGCTTACTATATAAATGTCCCTGAATTGATTTCCAGTGATGCAAAGATGAAAAATGAGTGTGTGCCCTCATGAATCTTACAGATAAGACATGTACAAGAGAAAATATGAGACAAGATAGAATAGAATAAATATAAAATGGAGATAACATAGCCACTTAAGATAAATGCAAGGGAAAGAATCACTTTCAGTTGTTTAGAAAAAGAGAGGATTCACCTTATAAGTATATGGCACTGGCCTGGATTGGACTTTTAGAAAAAAATAATTATTTTTAGGGGCAGAAATATAGAGAGAGCTTGTTTTATATCATTGGACAATAAATAATAAATTCAATGGATAATACATGATATATTTATTGAAATAAAAGTGTTGTATTCATACAAATTTAGATACAAGTCCTGCAAAGGATGTTAGTGAGTAGCCCTGTGTAAACAGATTCAATCCATTTTACCTGAGATTGGAATGTTCTCCTGATAAAGAATGAAAGCTGAAAATGAAACAGTTTGTAAACATATTTTTAAGGAGTTACCAATGATACTGAAATTATATTATGTAACGAGTTAAGAATATCTGGTGACATTCTGTGCATGTGCATGTGTATATGTATGTACATATATGTAATATATATGTAAATGTATTCATATATTATATATGCACACATATGTGTGCATAAACATATTTTTATGTATATATACATGCAGATATCAATTGATATATTATGTGCATAGATTTAAGAATTGGAGATAGTGAAGTGATTGAGATGACTAGTGGAAGAAATATAGTAAGTAAAAAACAGAGATTTGAACAATATTTATCAAGGGATTCAGATAATCTGGTGAAGGATTCCTTGAAGGAACAGTAAGAAAATTAGAGGACTTGGAGAGGATTATGTCTTGGAATGGGGAGAGAGAGAATATCAAAGAGAGAGTGGTGAATAGTGGTCAAACTATGCAGAAAGAAGCCTAAGAAAGGTCTATTTGTACTTGCCTATCAAAAAATCGATAGATGAATGTGGAAGCCAGAGTATAAGAAGTTGAGCAGTTGAAAGAGGAGAAAACAGAAATAGTAAATATACAAAACTCTTTCTAGTAGTGAAGATAAAGAAATGTTAATTGGAGGGAAGTGAGGAAAATACTTTAATAGAATAAATAATAATACAATGTGCATTTTTGAGTACCTCCTATGTTCTGGGTATTCTACTGTAGAATTTCCTTCCCCTAAGGATGTAATAATTGACATGAAAATGAGGTATCAAAAGAGGTAATAATAATAACAACAAATAGAAAAGCTTAAATACCATCTATTGATGGTATTTATTTTTTGATCCTTTAGTTATAGTACCTCTTCTCTCAATTCAGATCTCCTATTAAGTCAATTTGTAAAGTGCTAAATTTATATCAGTTTATCCTTACAATAATGTTTTTGAGATAAGTGTCATTATTTTACAAATGAGGAAACTGAGGAGTTAAATAAGTCAGGGTTTAAAAATGGATTTTAGTTCCTTCTTTTACAGAGACATGGAGACGTGATTATGTGAACACACATTCTTTTTTAGGCAGAAGAGAGTTCTCTGATATGCTATAGGAGCCATTATAGAGGCATAATATGAAGTAAATCTGGAAAGATAAGTTATAACCCAATTGTAAAGGGTATAGAAAACATAATCATTACCCTAAAGGGAGAGAGAGTGCAGAAATAACTAAGAATTAGTTAAGTCTAAGAAGTGATGTTATGGTCCATCTAGATATGGAATTGGAAAGAGAATGAGGAGCTAGAGAAAAAGATAAAATAAGAGCAAATAAAGAGGTACAAGAATGATAGAAACTGACAGAAAGAAGTGTTTCTGAAGACCATAATAACACAAATGGGTGATGTCTTAAGTGGGAATTGTTTTAAGTGAATCATCTTTATACGGATCATTAGTCTCACTCTTTCTTCCAGAATCTCCAATGTTCAGTGACAAAACAAAAGTCAGAATGACTGGCTATGGCTTGGGATGTCGTGGTTGACCTGGGCTCTTCAGTACCTGACCAAGCTCTAAGTCAGAGAGAATTTGAGGGATAGGAGTGTGAGAATGGGGGGACTCATGAGAAATGATCTCAATCTTTTTTTGGCATGGTAAGAAACAAGTGATTGTGCTGAAAGATTTGCATGGAAGTAGAGTAATTTTTAAGTCTAGGGATAGAAAAGAAGTTTTGGAACAACTTCTTGAGTAATGTGATAGGGAGTTCATCAGAGATGACCTTAAACACAATAAATTTCAAATCTTCATTTTGTATAGTAGTTCTCCATGGTATTTGTTTTTACATATTAAGGTCCCTTCATGACTTTAACTTCATATATATAATTAGCTATTTGAAATTGTGGGGTAGAGTGAGGTAAATGGTAGAGAAGAAAGGGGCAGAAAGATTCAATTAACGCAAGCTGTTGCCTGTGATAGAACATTTAGAAAATAAGATAAAGTGCCTCTATAATACTAATGTTTGCAAATGGAAAATTAACAAACACCTTTTCACTAATACAACTGTTGCTTAAAATTAGTTATTTTTTCATTCATTCTAAGCATTCTATAGTTAGCATATTACTAGGTACTTTCTAACTTGTATATCTAAAATAATTCCAGTATCACTGATAACCCCAAACTAATGTGTTTATAGATTATTTCATTTACAACTTTGGCTTTTCATTGGGAGAATATTAAAACAGCAACTAGGGGTGGGTTGTATCATTTACACAAAGCCACTAACACTCACTGCAGATCCTGGACCAAAATGTGTGTTAAGACAGCATTTTTATTTGAATTAATTTATTGTTTATTGTCTAATGATATAAAAATAACCTCAAATTTGATATCAAAATTATATTCAATTAAACAAATTAATAAATGCTTACTCTGTATAAGATACTTGCTAAGTGTCATGATACAATTAAAAAAGAGTTTCTGCCCTGAAGAGATTATAACCAACTGAGACTATAATATTTACACAAATCATAATCTTCATCATCATTGACAACTAAATAGCACTTTAAAGTTTGCAAAATAAAGTGATGCAAATTCATTTCAGGAATGAATGACAAAGAGCTGTGCTTTTTATCTTTGGTCTTTTAACATTTCAAGTTCATTATGGATTGTAAACTACAGGAACTATATTTATCTATGGGAAAATACTGGTTAAAACAAAGAAGGAAAAGAAGAGAATGAGTCGGTTTGAGAAGAAACTTGCTGAGTTAATTTGGGACACATTGAGTTCAAGGTGCTGGGTAGAAAATCTTTATTAGAAATTGTTAACAGAAGTAGTTTTTGAATGGAGCTGAGGAATTAGGACAGAGCTGGAGATTGAGTTTTCGCAATCGTGACCATAATAATAGTTAAAAATCTATGTGAGTAGAAAGAACTCTCATGGAGAGAGTATAGAGAAAAAATAGAAATGGGAAGGAAATTGGAAAATGCCTTCATATAGATAATGGGAAGAAGAAGATAATTTCTTGAACAGATTACAAACCTCACAATATAGATGAAAGACAGGGACAAGTTCAAATACAAACTTCCTAAGCCCCAGGTCACAATTCTATGTACTCTAAGTGGGATTCAATAAATGATTGATGATGATAAAATGGTCTCAACCATTCACACAGTGGGTAATCAGTAAATATATGTAGAACTGAATTGAATTTAATTGCACTCAACCAGACTGATCTGAACATAATTTGATCTCAGTTTTCCTTTCTTGGGGGAGCATCTCATATTGAATTTATGGATTTGGATTTTAAGTATTCAGAAATCCCTAGCAATTACCATGAAACATTTTCCTTGATGCAACTAAACATTCTTGGCTTGTGAAAGAGTTAAAGATGAATTTTCCTCATTAGCCATAGAATTAGCCAGTCAATGTGTTAGATAAGGGAGAAAGAGGAGTCACAATGGTGGCGTTTATAAAGGATACCCCAACAGGTGGGGGTTGTAGACCCATATTGTTAGGTGTATCAAAATAATTTGCAGGCTTAAACCCGTCTCCATGTCAACAGACAAAGTTTATTGTAGTTGTAACATAAATTGAAGCAGGTTAAGTTCCAAAAGGATTTAGCAAAGAACGAAGAGGATGAATTCATAGGATAAATTTAGAGACCAGAGCTTCATGTTGCTTATTTACTGATTTTATGGCTTACAGGTAGCATTGAGGAATGGTCTATTCACTATTGTCTCAGGAACTTGGTTATTACTGATCAACAGATTATCTATATGACAGTCAGTAATGTTTGTAAGACTATCCAAAGGCCAGAAGATTTTAGAATCATTCACAGACAGATTGTTAGAACAATAGAACTCTAAATTCAGGGGACTTTAGGATTATTGTTATATTTCCCCTAGAAACTATCCTCTATCAACAGATGACTCCCAAATTTTGAGCTCGATAAATGATACTCTTATGCAATTAAAATTACAAGTTGCAGAGTAGTTGCTGATCTACACTGGTAAAGGAATTTTCTTCACTGGAAATTTTCTATACAAATGAAATCATTGGTCTATTTCAGAATGAACTTGCAGTTTACTTGCAATATGCTAGAGAAAAACACTACCTCTCCTCTATTCCCCCCTGCCCCTGCAAAATGTCCTTCCTTCATCAATCTAGTGAAATAGCATAGTTAAATACTACAATAAATAACTTCATTCTATATCCCAAGCCAGCATTATAAAGGAACACTACTGAGGCTTATAGAATATTTCAATTTTCAATTTTAAAATAAATAAAGGGCTTATACAGACCTAGAACACCCTTACAAAAACAGGTCAACTGTGGCTAAATGTATGGCTTCAACTGGACTCATGAGAACTGCTTTAAGTTTTATCATAGTGATCAAAATAGTGATTTTCTTAATATTATATTCATATTTTTTAGAAAGGAATACTCAGAGGTTGTCCCAGAGCTAATTATGCTGGTGCTTACTGGCCACAGTTAACAAGGGAAGGATTGGGGCAATTAAATGAAATTTGGAGCCTAAGATGTTTCATGCAAAACTTTCACTTCTTTTCTTTGTAAATATAGAAAGAAAAGGCTATAAATAAGAAAGTGGGGTTTTATGGTTACTTAACACACACACACACAATATGGCACCATATACAGAGCAAACTAAGAAACTTCAATAAATAAGCAATAGTGCATATCTATCAAGGGAAAATTCATTGCTTATTATTTATAAACCAGAGTTATAATGGTTTGTACTTGTTTTAAAGTCCAATTTTTCTAAACCCAAAGTTGGCTCTTTTTCCCTAATTAAGTTGGATTTCTTCCAATTCAGCTCAGAGGAGTTCCTAAGATTTATTCTACTTATTTTTCCTCACATGGGCAGAGCTAATATAAATAGCAGATATAAAGATTTTCTTTCAGCTTTAAGATTACAGTGGATGACTCCCTCCCTATATTAATGTGTTTCAGCCACTTGACAGGATAATGTTCCTCTGATGTTGTATATCTGATCTAACTTTTTGTCTCTGTCAATAAAAGAAAGAAATTTATCACAGAAGTATATTAGTTAAAAAAGAATACAGCTTGTCATTTTAATAATAGGTCAGGGCATTGTGGTGAAACAGTGCCATGTTTTGGCACAGTCATATAATACTTAAAAGTAAGTGCTTCCTTTATAAATTAATGAGAATGGTTATTAATTTTTTTCTTATGTATAAAGGCAATAGTCCATTAAAGGTTTTAATGTGATAAAAAAATCACATCTTGAAATGTTGATCTGCTTTTGACATTGACTGATTTGATTGCCTTTCATTCATTAGTCACAGGAAGACTTAGAAAGTTTCTGAACTTAATTTCTTAAATGGTTAGAATCATTGTCTATTTTTCATTACACATGCTTGGCTTGTATTTCTGATTGGTAATAGTTCTTAAAGCAAGTCTTCAATAAAAATATGATATTTTATTTAATAGAAACATTCAGACTATCATTCCATTTAGAAGTTAAAGGCTCATCAATTTCTTTCTTTTCCCACCTTAGCTACTAATAAATTAAAAGAAATAGTCATATTAAGCTCAGTAACTAAAAAGTGGAGGAAAAATCCTATACTTTAATGGAAGTAATTATCTCTCTTTCTATCCCCTGTTGGGAAAACAAATGCTGGAAATGTTCTCATACTGATGCTATTTTATGTTATGTATTCTATTCTAATAGTCTCTTTCTATCACCATGGTCTTCAAGACTTATATGTGCTTGTTTACTACAATTATAAGGATCCTCTACTTGGAAAAATATAGCATAACAAATTTTAGTTTTCATAAAGCTGCATTTAAAATAGATTTTAAAAAATTTTCAGTTTAAATTCTTTGTTTATTCATCCTGTTCATCACCAATAGGAAAGGCAAAAACTATGCTGGCCACATTCAGGTGTACATGTTCATATACATACACAATTATTCATATATATATATATATATATATTTCTGCATTAGCCTTTATCTGGAGAATGGGAAATTAAAAAATACAGGGAAAATGCACTTATTCCATTGGTTTTTTATCTGGAGTTGGGTAACATTTTAAATCATGACTACATTTGAAATTGTGGTAGATTATGGTATTGATCAGTTACTAAGTCTTTCTGAGTAGATCTTCTTTACATTATTGTTGTAACTGTGTAGATTCCTTCTTCTGGTTTCAATCACTTCACTTTATAGCAGTTGATATGAATTTTCTGAAGTTTTTTTGAGACCATGCTTTTATATGTGTGTGTATATGTGTATATAGATACATATATGTGTGTATATATATACATGCATAATTTTTTATAGTATAATAGTATTCCATTCACATACTATTAACATAAGTTCCTGTGGAACTCAGCAGGGTTGGAAAGTAACCTGGCATGAGCTGCTGCTATCTATTGCTTCCCCAGCTGCAAGCTAGTTCGGGAGTAAAGTTACAACACTCTTTTAGAATGAGAGAAGAATCCTTGTTCAGGGATTCTCATGAGAAGTGATACACACTGAATGGGACACATACCAAACCCAGAAGTAGGAGTAAGCTTTATACTCTTAGTTCAGTTCCTTACCACTCCCTTCAAGGTTTGTATTGGTTGTATTTACTATCAGAGCTACAATTGGTCCCATTTACAATCATAATTACAATTGATTGGATTTACAATTTGATTTAAAACCTCCTTATCAGTGCATTCCATAAGACAGAAAATGATGGTTTTCTCCTCCCTCAAAGTTTGTCAGTTAATATGTATGAAGTAATTGCAAAAGGCTTATGCCCAGTCATTGACCTTAGCTGATTTGAACCAATTTTAGGCCTGGGCTCTTTTACCAGGAACTTTTGTTGTTGAGCCAGTTTCTCAACTCACAAAATGATTGGTTGCAGATATTTTACAAGATTTTGCATTTCTCCCTTCATCCTGGTTTGACAATATCTGTGGAAATCTAACTTTTCATACTCCTAACACATACCATACATTTATATACTATAACTTGATCAACCATTCCCTAATTAATTCAGTTTCCATATCTTTACCAGTATGAAAAGCACTACTGTAAATATTTTTACAAATATAATATATTTTTTTAAAAATGTAGTATTTCTTTAAAAGTACAGGGAAAATTCTAGTTTGTTCTCCTTAGGTAATTGTGAACAAACACACATGCATTACTGTTAGAGTACAAATTGCCCTTTTGGCACTTGTATAATTTATTTTCATACCAATTATTCTCTTTAGATCTCTTATCCAAAATTAAAATCCTTGACTTTTATATTTTTAACAACTGAGATATACAAAATCACCTGATATAAAACTCTTATATCAGTAATTGACACTAGCATTGGTTGCAAAATTAGCATATGTTAATTATGTTAATAGTTGCTCTGTATCAAATTTCATTTGAGGATACAGAAGATATTAAGTACTAACAAAAGTATCACTTTTTTACTTGAAATACCCTCCCCACATACTTACACAAATTCAAGACACAGGTACTAATATTATTATAGCTTAAAACATTTTCTTCTCTTTTAAGTGCTAATAATAAAGGTCTAACTTGCATTCAGATAATTGGTTTTGCTAAAGGCTTTTCTATGTGACAAAGTTAAATATTTAAATGTAAGAAAAGGAAAAATGAACACATTTCCATTATTGGTATTCTTGAAAACAAATTACCTACAAAACATACATAAGGAATCATATGATAAACATCAGAACACCTAAAACTCTTGAAGAAATGGTCTAGCTAAAGAGTGAATAACCACCGTGGCTATACAAAGAATATGTACATACCGATTCAGAATATTTGAGGAATGGTCTGCATTGGTTAATTGAGTATTCTTTTGTTAAAACATTATTCCCTAATAATTAAAATGTGATACATACACACATCTATCACAATGTTATATATATAAAAGGCAATTCACTAAAATTATATATTAAAGGGGCAGTTAGGTGGCACTGTGGATAGAGCACCAGCCCTGAAGTCAGGAGGACCTGAGTTCAAATGTGCTCTCAGACACTTAACATTCCCTAGCTGTGTGACCCTGAGCAAGTCACTTATCCCCAATTACCTCAGGAAAAAAAAAAGAAAAGAAAAAAAAAAGATTATATGTTAAAGATGAGTCATTAGTTTTTCTGAATGTATAGAGGGAGTTTCTATACTGAGATTTCCCCACACTGATGAAATCACAGGCTCAGAACTTGACTGCTATTGTCCTCCAACACTGAATACTAAAACTATGCTTAGTATGTTAATTCACTAACATTGATGAATATGCCATAGTCTTTTAGTGAGTCATCATAATACATAGTAAGAATTATCAGATATTATATATATACATTTATATATAATATATATATAAAACATATGTGTATATATTATTTTTAATTTCTGAAATGAAAGGAAGAGACAGGAAATAAAATAAGGCTTCTATATCAGGTGATTTTTCTGCATTTTCATTTTTCAAAACAATGGAATCAAGGACTGTAATTTTGAATGAGACACCTAAAGAAAATAGCTGGTATGAAAGAAAACTCATAAATATTGAAAAATCAATTAATACACATATTCATTTATTAAGTACCAACAATGTGTTAGGTATTGAGCTTACAAATATAAAAATTAAACAGCCCAGTGTCTCTCAAGAAACTTACATTATGTCAGCAATTTGATACTATTAAAAAAAGAGACATGGATATATACATGTACATACATACAAATATAATTCCATTTTATCCTGATAATATTAATATCCACTTGCAAGTGAATTCAGTGAATTTTTAAGCATCTATTCTATTCTAGGCACTGTCCTAAGTTCTGATATATAGTAGTTATCTAGCACTTATCTAATACTTTTGATGTTTAGAGAGTAATTTACTTTAATTACTTTTTTTTTCTTTCAAAAAACTTTAAATGATAGGGCTTTTTTGAATTTAGAAGTGAGGAAACTGAGAATTAAGATGGTTAAATGACTTTCCCATAGTCACAGTTACTATGTAAAAGAGCTGGGATTTGAATCTAGGACTCCAAATACAATAAGTACACTGCACTAAAGCAGAGTGGGTGTGGGTGTGTGTCCCCTCCCCCCCCATGCTTTGTATATACATATTGTTCTTTTTTAACTGCTTGAGCATATTATAACTATATTTTTGCACATATGTCTAATCTTCTAAGAAAACTAGTTTGTGATCATTCTCTAAAAATCCTATCTTTGCCAATTACTATTACTAATGGGAAAACCATATCTATACCTATTAAATAGCTTGTTGGGGAATCAAGGATTCAAGTGGGTTAATTGGCTTCCCCTGGAGAATGAGAGCTGAGATTTCCCCACCAGAGGGCTTAGTTTATTGCTTGGTATATTTGACAACATTTCTCAAGTGATTATTCAAATAAAAGTGGCCAGGGATATTTCATATGGTAAATTTGTAAAAATTCATTACTGAGGATTACACTTAATGAAAGACTTCTTGAGAAGGAGACTATGTAGTAGAGTTTAATATATATAAATTAAATCTTCTCCTGGAAATATACTAATAAAAACAATGAATTAAACATCAGGACTGAGAGATTCTGGCTTATTAATATAGTGTAACCCTATTTAATGAACTCTAATTTGCTGAACACAGATGTTACCAGTAAAATAATTAGTGGAGAAAATGTGTATCCTGCAGAATATAAGATGTATTAAATATTAAATATTAAAAGATTTAATATCCTATTAAAAGTTAGAAGAAAGAGACATGTGATAACCATTTCAAATGGGTTTTGTGGAATTATAGACATATAAACTCCAGGAAAAGGTTTTTTGTTTTTGTTTTTTAATCAAAGTTAAACAGTCAAATACATGTTCCTTTACAAGTTTATGCTCTACAAAAATGTCCCATTTGCAAAATATATTTTTTTACTTTTTACTATTTTTTTGATATTTAACATATTCTATTTAAAAATATCTTGGGGAGAAACTACTAAGAAGCAAAGCACT
>JAJPUD010005442.1:54635-77482 GCA_023553655.1 Myrmecobius fasciatus
GCGTCCTGATGATTTTAAACTTTATTTGAATATGACAAATGTCTTGTATACTAATGTATTCTTCATACAATCTTTCCTTTATATTTGGTCATGGAATTAATGGGGTGTCCCTGTACTTTCTGGCTTTCTACAATAATTAAGAAAATTAAACAGTGCTGCAAACCTAATTTTATCATATATTGGAAATCCATACTTCCCAAACATGGTGAAAAATAAATTGTCAAAGACGTGGAGCCACAAATTTTACAGAACTGATTTTACTTGGATATCAATATTGAATTACAAAGTATTATTACATCCAACAATATGGAATTCCACTAATACTTTTAGACAGATATTAAAAGTAGATTTGGTGTGGTTCAATGAAATTTGGAATTTGGAATTAAAGGCCCTGAGTTCAAATCCCAGCTCTGCAATTTGCAAATTGGGGAATGAGGGAAATTAATTTACTTCCTCCTCCACTCCAATCCATATTCTGCTCACCTATCAAAGTAATCTTGATGGGTCCTCACCCCTTGTCCTCAGAATTTCCTCTCCCCAAAAGATAGAAAGGGGCGGAGATGGTGGGTCAGAGCTGATGTTCTACTCAAAACTGCATACTTAGCTAAGGAATGTGAAGCAATAAAACCTCTTATCTGTTGCTCCTTATTTTGTACTCTGCAAAAAGCCCATGCTGTCTGATTGATAATAATTTGCTGAAAGACATCCTGTTTCCTTACCTGTCTTATCTTTCTTTTACCAACTTGTAGCAGTTAACCTTCTAGCTAAGCCCCCAAATTTTCAGTATATATAGCCCTCCTGAACTATTTCTACTTTGTTAGACTTCCTTTTGAGGCTAGCCTGTCAACTACCCAGTAAATAAATTCTTTTTTTGATTTTAAGACAATCTTTTAATTCTTTCAAGCTATGAACCATGAATCTCACACATTTCAATCCTATCAGAACAGAAATCTGACCATGTCATTCTTCTATTCAATTAACTTCTGTGGCTCTTTATTACCCCTAAGATCAAATATAAAATCCTCTCTTTGTTTTTTAAGGCTATTCATAACTTTGCCCCTTTTGATTTTCCCCATTTTCCTTACACTTTACTCCTCTTCACATATTCTGCAATATATTATCTTTGTCCTTGATGCTGTTACTGACAAAATATGTAATTGTCTGACTCTGCATTTTCCCTTTGTCCCCATGTCTGGAAAACTTTTCCTCCCCACCATAGGTTTCTGAGTTGCCTGGCTTTGTTCAAGTATCTGCCTCAAATCTAAGTTCTGAAAGAAGGTTTCTTAGTCACTTTTAATGCTACTTCCTTCTCTCTAAGGTTACTAAAACAATTTGGCACATATATATTTTGTACATCCATATTTGTCTGTGTGCTATTTCACAACATTATATCTTATATGATTTGAGGGAGGTTATTGGTCTTGTATTTCACTCTATACCCACTCTTTATCATAAAAAAATAATATTAACTTAAAATGATCTTATAACATCTTGGGTCCTTGGTTTCTTCACCCATAAAATGTAGTGGTTGGCTTCAGAGGTGACAAATATGCCTGAGGGCAGCAAACACAAGAAAACTCTGAATAAGCAAAAATTCTAGAGTAAATTAAAATGCAGTTGGGAAATGTTTAACAATATAAATAAAAACACAGTACAGAATTTCTAGGAGTGGAGCCAGATGGAGCAGTAAAGCCAGGAAGCTGCTAAAGCTCTCCCAGTTTCTCTCAAAAATAACATGAAACCAAACTTCTGAACAAAGTCTGACAGAATGAAACCACTCTCCAGCTCAAAATAGATTGGAAAATCTTCAAAAAAAAAAGTCAGTCTTACTGGGGTGAATATGGTGTGCAGCCCAGATAGACTCTGAAAAAGATGATGAGAGGGTTTTAATCACAGCAAATCATCAACTAACACCCTCAGGCCTGGCTCAGTAGAGGAGCAATCAATGGGGCAACTTTCAGTCCCAGCTCCAAAGGCAAACATTTTTCTGAATAGAGCAGGAAAACATTGCAAACACAAGGGGTCCCTGTGTTCAAAACCAAAGCTCAGAACTACACAGAAAGCTTGATACAGCATCCACTTTATCCCAGAAACAGAGTGCAACTATAAAAATAAAAAAAGAGGAAATACCAAAACAAAAGGAAATACAATGAGCATAAAACAGAAAAAAACCTTGACCATTAAATGATACTAGAGTAACAGCAGACCATAACACCAATTCAATCATGGACAAAGTGATATAAAATTGGTCTCAAGGCCAAAGAGGCTTCTTGGAAGTGCTCATAAAAGACTTTATAAAAGGCAAATAAGAGAAGTAGAAATAAAAATGAGAGGTATGCATGAGAAAGTCAACAGTTTTGAAAAGGAAGGAAATTTTTTTTAAAAAACAACTCCTCAAAAAGTATAATTAACCAAATGGAAAAAGAGATACAGAAGAAAATCAGACATTAAAAACTAGAACAGGGCAAATGGAAGCTAATGAGTGTGTGAGACAGCAAGAATCAGTGAAACAAACTGGAAAGAATGAAAAAAATGGAAGAAAATGTGAAATATCTTATTGGCAAAAACAGCCAACCTGGAAAATATATCCAGAAGAGACAATTAAAAAATTATTGGTCTACCTGAAGGCCAGGACCAAAACAAAGAGCCTGGACAGGATTCTTGAAGATATCATTAAGGAAAATTGCCTCAATATTCTAGAAACAGAAGGTGAAATACTCATTGAAAGAATCCATAAAACACCTTTGGAAAGAGATATATTGAAAATCCCAATGAACATTGTTGTGAAACTCCAGGACTACAATATAAAGGAAAGAATATTGTAACCTGCCATACAAAAGCAATTCAAATATCACGGAAAAACAGTCAGGATTACTCAGGATCTGGCAACTTCTGGAATAAAGAATCAGAGGGCCTTAGAATAACATATTCCAGAAAGTAAATGACCTAAGATTACAACCAAGAATTAATTACCCAGAGAGTCTCAGCATCATCTTCCAGAGGAGGCAATGGATCTTTAATGAAGCAAGAGACTTTCAATCATTTCTATTGACAAAAAATGTAATCTACTAATAAGACTCAAGAGAAGCATAGAAAGGTAAACAGGGGAATACATACATACATATATATGTATATGTATATGTATATATGTATATATAATTTAAAGGTTGAACTGTTTACATCCCTAGATGGCAAAATGATATCTATAATTCTTGAGAACTATATCTCTCATGGGGGCAGACAGAGAGGGCCATCACATGGAAGGAGGGTATAGTTGTGAATCGACTCTGATGTGATGACATCAAATAAAAAGACATTAAGGAATGGAAAAAGGTATGTACTGGGAAAGGGGGCAATCAGAGATATAATGGGATAATTAGTTCACATGAAGAGAAACAAAAGACCTAATAAAATAGAAGGAAAGAAGGGAGGGGGATGCACATTTTCTGAAGTTTGGTCTTACAAATTTTGGCTCAAAGAAGAAATAACTTAATCATCCAGTTGGGTATAAAAATGTATCTAACCCTATAAAGAAGTAGAAAGAGAAAGAGGAAAGAAAATGGAGGGACAGGATAGAATGGAGGGCAAAAACACCAGGATAAAATGTAAGAGAAGGGGAGAAGGGGTGATAAAAGATAAGGTAATGGGTGGAGTGAGTTAAAAAAACACTACTAAGAAGTGGGGAGCACTGATAGGAGATAAAGTAGTGATTGGGATGGTTAAAAAACAGGACTAAGGACAGGGTGGAAAGAGAGCAAAAGTATATAGAGGGGAGAAAATAGGTTGGAGTGAAATATAGAGAATCATAACTCTGAATGTGAATGGGATAAACTCTCCCATAAAACAGTAATGAATAGCAGAGTGGAAAAAAAAAACAGAATCCTACAATATGTTATTTAAAAGAAACATGTAACAAAAGAGAGATACATAGAGAGTAGAGGTAAAAAGCTAGAACAGAATTTTTTATACTTTAGCTAAAATAAAAAAGCAAGGGTAGCAATTCTGATCTCAGGTAAAACAAAAGTAAAAATCCATCTTATTAAAAAGAGATAAGGAAGGAAAATACATTTTGATAAAGGATACCATAAACAATGAAGTAGTAATGATACTAAATATGTGTGCACCAAGTGGTAGAATAGCCAAATTCTAGAGAAGATTTTAAGCCAGTTACAGGAAGAAATACACAGCAAAATCAGGAGACCTCAACCTTTCTTCTCAAAATCAGAGAACTCTAACCACAAAGTAAACAAGAAAAAAACTAGAGAAGTTAACAGAATCCTAGAAAACCTAGATAAGATAGAGTTCTACAAACATTTAAAAATAGAAAACATTGAATAAAGACAGAAAGGAATTCAGCTTTTTCTTGACAGTATGTGGCACCTACATAAATACTGACCATATATTAGGGCATGAAAACCCCACAATGAAATGTGGAAAGGCAAAAATAGTAAATGTTTGTTTCCTTTTCAGACCACAATGCAATAAAAATTATATTCAATATAGGGGCAGAAAGATAGACTAAAAAGCATTTGGAAAATAAATAATCTAATTATAAAGAATGAGTGGATCAAAATACAAATCACAGAAATAATCCATAATTTCATCCAAGAGAATGACAATGAGGAGACAACATATCAAAAACTATGGGATACAGCCAAAGCAGTACTTAGGGGAAATTTTATATTTCTAATTAGCTATGTGAATAAAATACAGAAAGAGGAGACCAATTAATTGGGCATGCAACTAAAATCTAGAAAGAAAATAAATTAAAACCTCCTAATTAACAAATTAGAAATTCTAAAATTGAAAGGAGATATTAATAAAATTGAAACTAAGAAAACTATTGAACAAATACATAAAAATTAGAGTTCATTTTATGAAAAAAAAAAACCCAACAAAATAGATAAACCCTTGGTTAATTTCATTAGAAAAAAAGAAAGAAAAAAACAAATTACCAGCATCAAAAACAAAAAAGGTGAACTTGCTACCAATGATAAAGAAATTAAAGCAATAACTAGGAGTTTTTTTTGTCCAACTATATGGTAGCAAGCCTTACAATCTAATTATGAATATTTATAAAAAATATAAATTTCCCAGATTAACAGAAGAGGAAATAAATTACTTAAATAATCCAATTTTAGAAAAAAAAAAACAATTGAACAAGTCATTAATGAACACCCTAGGAAAAAAATCTCCAGGGCTAGATGGAATCACAAGTGAATTCTATCAAAATTTAAAGAACAATTAATCCCAATAGTATATAAACTGTTTAGAAAAATAGATGAAGAAGTAGTACTGCCAAATTCCTTCTATGATACAAATATGGTACTGATACCTAAATGGATAATTTACTTATCAGACCTTTGAAAAAGGGAAGAATTTATGACCAAAGAAGAACTAGAAAACATTATGAAAGGCAAAATGGACAACTTTGATTACATTAAGTTAAAAAGTTTTTGCACAAACAAAACTAAGAGAAGCAAGATTAAAAGAAAATTACAAAACTGGGGGAAAAATCTTTACAGACAATATTTCTGGTAAAGGTCTAATTTCTAAAATATATAAATAATGGTGCCAAATTTATAACAATACAAGTCATTCCCCAATTGACAAATGTTCAAAGGTTATGAATAGACAATTTTCAAAGAAATGCAAATTAAAATAACTCTGAGGTACTACTTCATACCTCTTAGATTGGCTAACATAAGAGGAAAAGATACTGATAAATGTTGGAGGGGATGTGGGAAAGCTGAGCCACTAATGCATTCATTGTTGGTGGAGTTGTGAAATGATCCAAACCTTCTGGAGAGCAATCTGGAACTCTACCCAAAGGGATATAAAATTCTGTATACAGTTTGATGCAGCAGTGCCATTACAGGGTCTGTATCTTGAGGAAATCATAAAGGAGTGAAAAGGACCTACATGTGCAAAAATGTTTGAAACAGCTCTTTTTGTGATAACAAAGAATTGGAAAATGAGTACATGCTTATCAATTGGAGAATGACTGAACAAGATGTTGTATATGAAAGTAATGGAATATTATTGTTCTATAAGAATAAACTGATTTTAGAAAGGTCTGGAAAGATTTACATGAACTAACTGATGCTGAATGAAACAAGTAGAACCAGGAATACACTATACACAATAATACCAAGAATGTATGATGATCAACTATGAAAACTTGGTTCTTCTCAATGATTCAGTGATCCAAAGCAATCCCAATAAGCTTTGAAGAAAAAAATGACATCTACATCCAGAAAAAGAACTAAGAAGACTGAATGTAAATCAGCATATGCTATTATCACTTCTTTTTTCTCTCCCAGAATTTTTCCCTTTTGCTCTGATTTTTCTCTCCAAATATAATTCATAAAGCATTGTGTTAAAATAAATAAATTTACTAGAAAAAAAATTTTAAAAAACAGTACAATTCAGATGTTGTTAATTTATAGTTTTCTAAATGAATATTAAATCATGTTTCTATTTGAATTTGACATCATTATCCTAGATGACCTTTTAGGGTCGTTCCAGCTCTTTTTTTTTTTTGGTGAAGCAATTTGTGTTAAGTAACTTTCCTGGAATCATATTCCTAATTAGTAGTAAGTGACTGAAGCCAAATCTGAACTCAGGTCTTCCTGACCTATTCTATCTATTCCATCAATCTAGCTGCCCCAACCAGTTCCAAATATGTGAATTTTATTTTATAGATTAATTAAGAAAGGTTAAGCTAATTACCCAGGATTGTTTAGTTTCTGAGAGTCAGGGGCAAGATTTGAATCCAGGTTTTGTTGACCAAATAAAATGCACCATTTCTTCAAGCTACCTAGCTAGCAAATTACCTAAGATCATATAGAACCTAGTAATTGGAGAAGGAAGTGCTGAAATCTAGGCCTTTTAGTTTGAATCAAGTGCTCTTTCTATATCATCCAAGTTTTCTTCAATAGTATGATTGATTTTAATAACAAGGACCAAAATTAGGAATACTAGCTTTGAAACTGATTTAACCTTGTATAAGGCAATTAATATCTCTGTGGCTTGATGTTTCTATCTGTAAAATGTCAATAATAACTCCTACTTAACTTAATATATGTTTCCTAATTCGAGGCTCTGTGACTGAGATTTCATCTCCTGCTTAGCCTGATGTGGGCCAGTATACCTTAGTGTTTCCCATGTAATCATTTTTTTTTATTATATAGTATTATGGAAATGCTTGTTTTGTGAACTGAAAATTAAATATATCAGTTACATAAATAAATATGCCAGAGGGGGATGGGGAAGACTTAATTAGACCATAATAGCAACTTGCCACTTAGCAGTACAATCTTGTTGCAGGGAAAATCTTGTTTCAATCTAGATAACTCTTTTAACAATAGATAATACTAAACATTATCATACTTGAACTTGAAATCTTTCTAGTGTAGTAGAATATATTAATATCCAAAGTGATTTTCAGACCATTGTGTGTCACTGAAAATAGAAATGGTCGGAAGATCAGAATATATAAACTTCTATGGATAGGCTATAATACAGCAATTGGAAAGAATGAATTGAAATATATTTTTATTTTATTAAAATAATAAAAACAGAAAAAAACAGAAAAATAAAACAAAACAGAACACTATTATGGGTCCAAAAGAACATCAGGGAGTATGCAAAATATATAACAATATATTATCAACTCAAATAAAGGATATATAACAAAAGAAGAAATTACATTCACTAGTATCCATCTTTTCTTTACATCCTTTTAGGTTCTTTTGTTCTCTGGTGCACATTTTTTTTTACTTTATTCTTTTTTTCCCCTTTCATTCTCCCATTTTTCCCAAGCAGACTACAATTAAGCAAGGATATATTTATGTATATAAATAGATAGATAGACAGATAGACAGATATAGATAGATACATATGTACATATACACATACTTACCTGTCCCCCTGCTAATTTTTTGTGTAAATTGTGCTCCTTATTACTTAACCTCTTCCCCCCACCTACCCCAAATTTCCCTCCTTTGTCTTCTTCCTCTGCCCTTTGCTATGGGAATAGGGAAGGCCAAGATTCATCTTCACAAGACACAGAAGTAAAAAAAAAAAAAGCTTCTTTTACTGCAAAATGTAAAATTAAATGGTTCCTAGCCCAGAGAGAATTTACTAAAACAAAACAAAACAATACAAATAAAAAACAATCTGGTCTTCCCTATTTCCCTATTTCATAGAAACCACAGTTTCTATGGTTGGGTTCTTTCGTCTTTGCTGATTCATTTCTTTTTTTTTTCTTTTTCTTTTTTAAATGAAAACTATTAGAGTAAGCACCTCTAATTGTTAGGTGGATGGATGGTGTCTCTGGCTTCATTTCAGCTCTTCCCTCTGACCAGGAACGCTAATCCAAGAGCAACCCCCTCTAGCAAGTCCCACAGCCAGCAAAGTCCCTGTCCATTGTCTCTGGTGCTGCCTTCTCTGCCAGGATTGACTCTCTAAACCATATCTGGGCCTGGCATTCCTAATCAGTCCAGGTTCCCTCAGTCTTCTTGAACTTATACCTTTAACTCCACACACAATCTGGAAAGTGAAAATTTCTCTGGTTCCTGTTGAGGTTTCAGCCAAAACCAGATCTCCCCAGGGGTTTCCACTTGGTGTTTCTGAGTCACTTTTCTGGAGGTGTTTGTGTTTCACACTGGCTAAACTCGGTCTTGGGGTCTTTCTTCAGATCTTCTTGGATTCTATCAGGATGACTCATGTTCTGCCCTGTCTTCTTGTTTTCACCAGTCTATGTTCACTCTGAGGCATGAAATTTTTCTGTTTGTGGAGGAAATCTGGAGAAATTAAAATTTAATGATCTACTTGCCAACTTCCCAGAATCCTCCCCCAAATCTATGAATACTTTTACATTGTTGTAAAACTTCTTCTCCCAGTGTAATGGAATCTCCTGGAGGGCAGTAATTATTTCACTTATGGAACTTCTTCCAGTGCCTAGCACAACACATGGCACATTATAAGTTTCTAAGACATTATTATTAATTAGAATCAGTTTAAATTGAAAATTAAATTGTTAGCTTAGTATCTATTACATATGAAGGGCAACAACATGATCAAAACAATGAATAGATATGAATGAGATGAAAAAATATAAGTGCTTCCTTATTATGTGCTAAGTCCTATGCTATGCTAAGCACAGGTAATACAAACACTATATAAAGATAGTTCTTGCTTTCACAATGCTCTCATTGTAATGGGAGGGAATAACACATATAGGGAATTGTTGGCCAAGAAACAGTATTTTAATTTGGAAAGTTATAGTAATGGTCAATTGAGCAACAAGGGAAAATACTGACATGCTCTTTTGACCAGGAATGGCAGTATTGCCTTTTATGTAGTCCCAGAACTAGATGAGGGGAGGAGAGAGAGAGGTGATCAGAAGAAATATGCATGATGGCAAGACAATTGGTAAAAAAAAAAAAAGTGGTTGGAGAGTAAGATGAGGCATGACTGGATTTCCTCATAGTATAAACCATATGAAGCACTTATCCATCAAAATAATGGGGCCTTAAGAGAGAAGTAAATTATATCACAAAGCTGACTTCCTCAGTGACTTAGTTTCTGAATCCTAAGTTAAGGTATAGCTAGGGAGCCTGGAAAAAAAGAAGGGAATTCATAGAAAGTAGTACCAAGAGGTAGGGGAAGGTAGAAGCTAAGAATGTAGAGAGAGGTTAATAGGGCAAATAAAATACTAGACTAATTAATACCTCTTCTGGGTACTGAAGTATAAATGTATAAATTGAAAATAAAACACAACAACCAAAAAACATAACTATACTTAGAGAAATCCTTTGATACAGCATTAGGAAAGTTAAAAAAATGTGTGTTTGTGTGTGTATGTACATATATATATATATATATATATATATATACATATATATATACATATATATATACATATGTGCAGACACATACATAAATATATGTAAAGAATGTCCATACCCATAAATATATATATATATATATATATATATATATGTGTGTGTGTGTGTGTGTGTGTGTGTATATCTATCTAAATATCTACCTATCTACAAAAAGTCAACATGGTGGCTGCATCTCTGTATTATATCAACTTATGGTTACTTGAAATTCTCTGAGTGCTTTACCTATGTTTGCTATTTAATAATCACTTAGTCTATTATTATACTTGGGAAGTAATGCATATCATGTCAGTTTCCAGGAATTTCCTATTGAATTTTCATTTCCATCGTTATTTCCCATTTTCCCTCTTCCTTTTTAAAGAGTTCATGTCTGATGTTTCCAGTTGTTGCTAAAAAGGCTGCGAATGCTATTCTGTTCTTTTTCACAGACAGCAAAGGCATATATGCATGCACATAAACACATAGGAGTGTATGTGTATATATGTACACATATATGCATACATGCCATTTTGTTTCCTTTGCTGGAAGCATTTCTTTATCATAAACATCAGTTTGTAAATTTTCTTGCTGTTTCACTCTGCAAAAATATAGCATCAGTCTGCTTATATTTCAAAAGATAGTGAAAAATCCCAGTTGAAACTCTGGGCATGGCTCATGAAGGAAGATGGTTTTCTTTTTCATAGATACCAGAAGATACTGATCATCGAACTCTTCTAATAAGTTTCCCTTTATTGAGTGTCTTCTTCCTCTGATAAATTTTCATATTGATACCAGATTAATCTTACCTCATCACTTATTAAGTCAGTTCTATCCCATAACATTTTAAATACAAATTCCTTGTAATAACTATCCTGCCTCTACACAAACTGAATCTAATCTAGTAATTCAAATTTATTGGTCTTTATTCTCATAATTAAAGCACTATATCATAAATACATTTGTGTATGTTCTCTGCTCCTTCCCTATTCAAGTCTTACCCTGCTTTTGAGCTGAAATAGTATTTACTTTCTTTTCTACCTTTGCATTTATTGATTTTACCAAACATTCATAGGATCATATATTCAAATTTAAAAGGAAAATTTAGTCCAATAATTGTGGCTTAAAGAAGAAATGGAAGATCATAGAGGTTAAGAAACTTACCTAAGAACATACAAATAATAATGACAGATAACATTCCCATATAGCAATTTAAGGTTTTTAAGGACTTGCATATGTTATCTCACTGAATCTCACAACACTGCTATAAAATAGGAACAATATCCCCACCCTAGAAATGAGGAGAGTCTGACTGAGATAATTTAAGTGATTTGACCAGGGTCCTCAAACTAGCAAGTTTTAAAACACAAGATTTTAACTCATATATTCCTAATTTTAATACTACCACAGGGGCAGCTAGGTGGCGCAGTGGTTAGAGCACCAGCCCTGAAGTCAGGAAGACCTGAGTTCAAATCTGGTCTCAGACACTTCCTAGCTGTGTGACCCTGGGCAAGTCACTTAACCCCAATTGCCTCAGCAAAAAGAAAAAAAAAAAAAAAACTACCACAGCATTACTATGCCATTGTACCACTTAGGTGCTTCTTATGTAGTAGAGAGATAATTTTAATCCAGGCTATCTAATGCCATTTGCAGCTCTTTCCACTGTGCCATGGTACCTTCACTGGTCATTTGATTCAATCCTGCCTTGCCTTGTAGTATCTCATATTTTTATTAAAATTCTAACCAATGTATGTCCTTTCTTCTTAACTGAATCATAAAGTCTTATTTTAAAGGAATCATGTCTGTTAGGACTTTCTATCTCCCACAAGGCTTAGCATAATAAATGTCAAATAGTAAACATTAAGATGGGCTGAGTATAGATTTAATGAGGATCAGTCTAGTTAAATGAAGAGAAATATATTACTTGATTTATCAAAAAGGTAATAGTTTTTTTCAGCTACAAAACTTCACAGAGACTGGACAAAATAGCATATTTTGTGTCAGAATAGCACAGAGTAACTGATAAAAGCATGGATACCTGAAGCATTAAAGTATTTAGGTTATTAAAATATTTCTTTAACAAATGAGTAAATTTACATGTAGTATTTCAAGATATGAAAAGTTTTCCTCTCACCAGAGTTCTTTAAGTAAAAGGTACATGAACAAATGTGGGAATTTTTTCATTGGTACAAATTGGACCAGATTTCTATATATAAGTGCATTTTTTATGATCTCAGGCCTTTCTTACTTAGATTTTCTTTCTTACTTAGATTTTTTTATGATCTGTCTTTTTTAGCTTTTTTGGTGTCTATTGTATATGTTTCTTAAACATGAATATCCTAATAAGTTGAACTCAATAAACTCTTAAGTTACAAATGAGTTGTGTTATGCTTCAGAAGAAGGAATTTCCATATCAAGAATTTTCTATATTGATGAAATCACAAATCTGCACCCAAAATAAACAAAACATTTTTCATGTCCTTAATGAAATTTTACCTAATTCTCTCACTTGAAAACAAAGTTTCTTCCTTAAAATTGGTAACATATTTGGTGTACGGTTTTCAAATACTTGCTTAGAAGCACAATGCTTAAAAAACAAAACAAAATAAACAAAAGTCTGTGTTTAAGGGCCTCCTTCTAGCACATAATAGCTGGCTAAGTCCCCCCAAGAAATTCTCAATGATTATTGGTTATAGATGAAATGATACTCTCTAGGAATTTCTACATCATGCATTGTCCACATTGATGAAATTACAGGTCTGGGCTCAAAACAAACAAACAAAACAGTTAACATATATTATTTTATGCTATGTATTTGTCAAATGATCCTAGTAGATTGAAAGTTACATAATGGATAAGACCAAGTTATATTTAAGATTAATATATCCTTTACTTTGCTCGGGATGACAATAAAATTTTGCAAAATCTTACTTCTCTGATTCTCTTTATGTGGTATCTAGTTAGTTCAGTGACACATATAATTGGGCCATTGAACACTTATAAGATTTCATTTTTGTAAGATTTGGAGTCTAGACATCAAGAATGTTTTCAATTCTTTACATGTCCTTGAAGTGTTTAGACTAAAATTAGAATCCTGAAAAGCATATGCAATAAAAACAGGACAGCCATCAAACTGATTTTTGTTTATAAAATTTGTATGGTGGAATATCTGTGGAAATTTAAGACTCCCAAATCTCTACAAAATGTATTTTTGTCTGTATTTAAACTTAACTTCTATCTGGCTTGTCTGATATGACTCTATTGGATTATTGATTGTGGAAATTCACATTAATGAGTAAAATCAATGTTAAACCATTCTAATGAGCTTTCTTAATAGTGCATTGATCACAAAGTTTTGAGTAAGACAAGATTTGTTTTATAGCAATTACAAATGGATATTTATTGGATCATATTCTCTGAGATGCTGCTTCAGTGTGTTAACACTTTCAGTTTCTTTAGAGGATGTGTGAAGTAAATAATTTAAAAATCTGGTAAAGTTAATTTTTTTGTGTGTGTTTTAAGAATAACATGTAGCTAGGGATTCTGTCTGTTAGATATTGTCTAAAAGGGATCATTAAGCTAGATAAGAAACACTGATTCCATGAGGATGAACATGTGTGCAGATTGATTGTTGAAGACTTCAACTCTAAGCTGACATGGTCATCCTTTATATAACTTACTGTCAAGGTGGTTCACCATTAGCTGTATGAAACATACCAGATATAAGGAGCCATAAAGGATTACTATATTGGCCCAAAGCCAAGTGCTTAAATGATTAACTTAAGAACATTTCCAAACCCTCAGAACCATAGGATCTGTGTCCCATATCATCAACCCAGAAACTCTTGGTAATAGGTAAATCAATTATTTATCACTTTTTAAGCTAAAGTCTTTCCTAAGTTTTAGTTTGTCTGAGGCAATGTCCACTGAGTGATTAAGACCAGGGAATAAATGAGGACCCCAAAACCAAATTGACCTCTTTTACCTAGCCAAGAACAATCAATCTGAGAGGGTAAGATCTTCAGGATTTCTGGTCAAAACTGAAACAATTGCTATTTACACTTACTTTGAGCAATCAAAACTCCAGCAATAATCAAGTGAGTCTTAGGCTGTGACCTATTGTTGGTCAATCAATGAGAACTGCTGTGATTTAGATTTAAGGCATAGTGTTGTTGTTTTAAATGATAGAATAAATAGGTAGAGAATAGGAGGAAAATAAACATATTGTCTAAGATTTCTTGTGAGGTTTCAGTGATCAAAATGTATATTCCTTTGAGCAGAGCACCCATAAATATGGGTATAATTTTCTAAGTGGACAGAGGGAGAGGAGGGAGAAGAGAGGAAGGAAAGAAGGAAGAAAGGAAGGAAGGAGGAAAGGAAGGAAGAAGAAAAGGAAGGAAGAAAGGAAAGAAATAAGGAATGAGGGAGCAACATTGCCAAATTGGAACTGGCTAGTTGGGTCCCCAGTGGGGCAGTTACTACTACTCACAGGTTGTTGCTTGTCCTTCAATCATGAAAAGGACTAATGACATCAGGAAGTTGATACCTTAAATTGCAAGTGAATTTGATTTATAAGAGTCTGGGCTATGCAAAGTCTCACTTTCTCCTCTAGAATCCTCTGGGTCCAGTGGCAAATTATAGATTAGGATGGCTAGAGATGACCCTGGATAGAATAGAAGCCCTTGGTCTTTTTAAGCTAAGGTCTTTCCCATGTCTTTTATATGTTCTTACTCATCTTATATTTACTTACTTTCTGTTATGATACCATGTGAATTTTGGATATGGATTAATTTGTTCTTTGTATTTGTATTCCCAGCATCTAGGACAGTAGGTAACACAAAGTAGTCTCTTAATAAATTTTTTGTCAATTGAATGATTGGGGAATCAGGAAAGACTTCATGGAGAAAGTACTATTTAAATTGAATCTTGAAGTAAACCAGGAATTTCAAGAGCCAGAAGAGAATGGGTAGAAAATTGTAACCAATGAGGGGCACCAGTGGAATGGAATGGAATGTTTTCTCACACATCACTCCTTTCCACTTCTTCTATGTCTAATCATACACTAGCTATACTAACTTATTTGTTGTTTTGCACACATGATGTTTCATCTTACAAGAGAAAACAGGAAAGGCAAAAAGATAGATATCCTAATTCCAATTCTAATCCTAACACAACAATACATTATTGTAAATGTTGGTGATACAAACACAAAATGAAAAACAGCTTCTACCCTCAAAGAAACTATAATTCATTAAATTTGGGGAGCTTTTTGTTTTCTTTTTCAAGAAGAAAACTGCAAATTCTATCATTTGCATAATCTATTATGCAATGCATATTGGACATTATTTTTATCCACATGGCATAAGTACACTAAATACTAAGTTCCTTTAAGGCCTATAATATCTCTCTTTTCATTTGGCGGAATAAATTTTAATGCTTTAAAAAAAAGTCATGTGTGTCTTCCCTCTGGCTGGATTTTCTGGGGGCAAGAACTATATATTTCTATATATTATCACATTTTTCTGTATCCATGAATTATTTACTCATATATTTTCTCTCCTGAATGTAACACAGAATTGAGCATATAGTATTTATACATAGATTTGAGCATATACTAGTTATTCTTTAAATACTTACTATTGTGGAAACATAGGATAATACAACTTAGAGAAATACTAGAGAATAGTTTATCCAGGAGTCTTATTTCACAGGTGAAAACTCTTCCAATTCAATGGTTTTTCCATTTAATTCTATAGCAAACCCCAACTTAATTGCCTAGTTTTCTGTCAAACATGCACTAAGTGTTGGCTAAAGTTTATTGACTGATTGAATCAAACAAGATGAAATTTGATTGAAACAAAATGCGCGCTAAGTCTGATATTTGGGTTCAAAAGTCAACACATCATTTATAAGATAGGTGATGGTTAATGGCTAAATAATGTTTTAGTTTTTTTAATCATTTTGTTTTGTTGTGTTTTAGTTTTTTCATGAACTTCAAGATAAGTATGAATCAACCAGGTGACATGGCAGCTTACAAGCAGTACTTTGAAGCAATCAGGAGAAATAAGGAAGTTCATAATCCCACAGTATTATGGATTAATGAAAAAAAATGCAAATGAGGGTGGCCTAGCTGTACCAGATCTAAAACTATATTATAAAGCAGTGGACACCAAAACCATTTGGTACTGGATAAGAAATAGAGTAGTGGATCAGTGGAATAGGTTAGGTACACAGGACAAAATACTCAATGACAATAGTAATCTAGTGTTTGATAAACCCAAAGACTTCAGTTTTTGGGATAAAAACTCACTATTTGACAAAAACTGCTGGGATAATTGGAAACTAGTATGGAAAAAATTAGGCATTGACCCACACCTAACACCATATACCAAGATGACACCAAGATAAGGTCAAAATGGATTCATGATCTAGGCATAAAGAATGATATTATAAACAAATTAGAACAATGTAGGATGGTTTTCCTCTCAGACCTGTGGAGGGGGAAGGAATTTGTGACCAAAGAAGAACTAGAGGTCATCATTAATCACAAGATAGTTAAGTTTGACTATATCAAGTTAAAAAGGTTTTGTACAAACAAAATGAATGCAGACAAGATTAGAAGGGTAGCAGTAAACTGGGAAAATATTTTTACATCCAAAGGTTCTGATAAAAGCCTCATTTCTACAACATATAGAGAATTGCCTCAAATATATAAGAATTCAAGCCATTCTCCAACTGATAAATGGTCAAAAGATATGAACAGACAATTTTCAGACGAAGAAATTGAAACTATTTCTGGTCACATGAAAAGGTGCTCCAAGTCACTATTGATCAGAGAAATGCAAATTAAGACAACTCTGAGATACCACTACACACCTGTCAGATTGGCTAAAATGACAGGAAATAATAATGATAACTGTTGGAGGGGATGTGGGAAAACTGGGACATTGATACATTGTTGGTGAAACTGTGAACGGATCCAACCATTCTGGAGAGCAATTTGGAACTATGCTCAAAAAGTTATCAAACTGTGCATACCATTTGACCCAGCAGTGTTTCTACTGGGCTTATATCCCAAAGAGATTTTAAAGGAGGGAAAGGGACCCACATGTGCAAAAATGTTTTTGGCAGCCCTTTTTGTAGTGGCAAGAAACTGGAAATTGAAAGGATGCCCATCAATTGGAGAATGGATGAATAAATTATGGTATATGAATGTTATGGAATATTATTGTTCTGTAAGAAACAACCAGCAGGATGATTTTAGAGAGACCTGGAGAGACTTGCATGAACTGATGCTGAGTGAAATCAGCAGAACCAGGAGAACATTATACACAGCAACGAGACTATACGATGATCAATTCTGATGGACATGATTCTCCTCAACAATGATGTGATTCAAACCAGTTCCTATTGTTCAGCGGTGAAGATAGTCATATACATCCAGAGAGAGGCCTGTGGGAACTGAGTACGGACCACAACACAGCATTTTAACACTTTCTGTGAATATTTCCATGCATTTTGTTTTCCTTCTTAGGTTGTTGTTTTTCTTCTTCTCTTTCTAGATCTGATGTTTCTTGTGCAGTAAGATAATTGTATAGATATGTATACATGTATTGGATTTGTCATATAATTTATCCTATTTAGCATGTATTAGATTACCTGTCACTTAGGGGTGGGGGTGGGGGGAAGGAGGGGAAAAGCTTGGGAAAAAAAGTTTTTGCAAAGGTCAATGTAGAAAAATCACTCATATGTTTTGTAAATAAAAACTTTTAATAAAAAAAAGTACTTACTATGTAGCAGGCAGTGAGAACATTTTTTATAAAGGGCATAATTCCTGCATTGAGAGCTGCAAGAAAAATTTTCTCCAACTTCCATACCAATGAGAAAACTCACTTGAAAATTTCCAGCTAGTCTGCAAAACTGAGAATCTCTTAAATTAAGTGTAAACCAGGAAGGTTTAGGCAGCTTAATTACATTAAATATGATTTTTGAAATATTTAACAAAATATATAAAGTCAAATATGTCATAGATAATGTTAATATGGAATTTTCTATATCAATATGCAGCCCTCAGGGATCCTTATGTACCATTTATATATGTATATATATTTGTTTATATATGTATATATATATATATATATATATATATATATATATATATATATAATTCTTTTGTACAGCCACCGTTTTCTATTTTATTTTGACATCATTGACATATAACATTGTCCAATTATTTTGTTGAGTTATTCATAATAAAGTATCTTGGATGTAAAGAACAAAATATCTTACCAAGACCTGCACTGACTCATTGAAGAATGTAGAAAAGATTTATTGTACATTCTTGCAAGAATGGGTACCTAGGTGAGCAGACACACCTTTGAAACTCCAAAAGCAGTATTTTATTTCCTATTTTTAAGCACAAGTCCCTCCTCTGATTCCCCATTAACTGGATGTTACAGAAATTACAGACATCAATTTTCACCCCTCATTACAAAGTCTGTCCCTGTTTCCAAGGAACTTACATTCTAGAAGGGGGAAAGTAATAGATAAGAGCTAAGGGCAAAGAAAAAAGATTCTTTTCAAATCTCAGGTCACTACTCCTGACCATAAAAGTCAGAGCCTACCCCAAAGAAGCTTATATTACTTTGGGGAAAGATAACTTCCACCTGTGATTATTTTTGTTGTCCCTTGGGGGTTTCAGTTTTCTAATTTAAGCTTCATTTCTCCGATTTAATTTTCTTAACTGGAAAACAAATGCCATTTTTTCCATGGAGATATCTCTGTTATTGGGCATAGATGAACCACCATGCTTGACAAATGTCGCACTTTTTGTGCCACTAAGGTATGTTTATTTATATATTTTAATGAGAAAGAAAATAAAATTCAAGCAAAAAACAGCAAAAAAAGTGTAAATGATATGCTGTGATCCACACTCAGTTCCCACAGTCCCTAGGTGCAGATGGTTCTCATCATCACAAAATTATTGGAACTGGCCTGAATCATCTCATTGTTGTGAAGAGCCACATCCATTAGAACTAATCATTGTATAATCTTGCTGTTGCAATGTACAATAAAATCTTGGTTCTGCTCATTTCATTTACCATCAGTTCATGTAAGTCTTCCTTACAGGTCTCTCTAAAACCACCCTGCTTATGGTTTTTTTAGAATAATAATATACCATGACACTCATATGCCATAATTTATTCAGTCATTCTTCAACTGATGGGCATCCACTCAGTTTCCACTTTCTTGCCACTACAAAAAGGGCTGCCAAAAACATTTTTGCACATGTGGACCCCTTTCCCTTCTTTAAGATCTCATTGGGATATAGGCCCAATAGAAACACTGTTGGGTCAAAGGGTATGCACAGTTTGACAACCTTTTGAGCATGGTTCCAAATTGCTCTCCAGAAAAGCTGGATCCATTCACAATGCCACCCACAATGTATTAGTGTCCCAGTTTTCCCACATCCCCTCCAACACTTGTCATTATTTTTTCCTGTCATCTTAATCAATCTGAGAGGTGTGTAGTGGTACCTCAGAGTTGTCTTAATATGCATTTTTTTGATCTATAGTGATTTAGAGCACCTTTGAGCTGACTAGAAATGGTTTCAATTTCTTCATCTGATAATTATGTGTTCATATCTTTTGGCCACTTATCAGTTGGAGAATGACTTGAATTCTTATAAATTTGAGGTGATTCTATATATGTTAGAAATGAGGCCTTTATCAGAATGTTTAACTATAAAAATATTTTCCCAACTTATTGCTTTCCTTCTAAACTTGTCTGCATTAGTTTTGCTTGTACAAAAACTTTTAAACTTAATATAATCAAAATTATCTATTTGGTTTTCAATCATGAGTTCCAGTTCTTCTTTGGTCACAAATTCTTTCCTTCTCCACAGATCTCAGAAGTAAACTATCCTATGTTCTTTAATTTGTTTATAATATCACTCTTTATGTCTAAATCATGAACCCATTTCAACCTTCTCTTGGTAAATGGTGTTAGGTGTGGGCCAATGCCTTGTTTCTTTGATACTAGTTTACAATTTTCCCAGCAGTTTTTGTCAAATAGAGCATTCTTATTCCAAAAGCTGGGGTATTTGGATTTGTCAAACACTAGATTGCTATAGTCATTGACTATTTTGTCCTGTGAACCTAATCTATTCCACTGATCATCTACTCTATTTTTTTATTAATTTTTATTTTTATTACCAAATGATTTTGATGACCACTTTAGGTTTGGCAAAGCTAGCTCACCTTCATTGGCATTTTTTTTTATTAATTCCCTGGAAATTCTTGACCCTTTGTTCTTCAAGATGAACTTTGTTAATATTTTTTCTAGATCTGTAAAATAAATTCTTGGGAGTTTTATTGGTATGGCACTAAATAAATAGATGAATAAATAAATAGATAAATTTAGGTAATATCATTTTTATTATATTAGCTCAGTTTACCTATGAGCACTTGATATTTTTCTAATTGATTAGATCTGACTTTAATTGTGTAGAAAGTGTTTTGCAGTTGTGTTCATATAGTTCTTGATTTTCCCTTGGCAGATAGATTCCAAAATATTTTATACTATAGGCAGTTATTTTAAATGGAATTTCTTTTTGTACCTCCTGTTGCTTGATATTTTTGGTAACATATAAAAATGCTGCTGATTTCTGTGGATTTATTTTGTATTCTGCCACTTTGCAAAAGTGGTGGATTGTTTCTAGGAATTTTTTAATGGATTCTTTAGGATTTTCTAAGAATACCATCATGTCATCCACAAAAAAAAAAATGATTTCTCATTACTTATTCTAATTCCGTTAATTTCTTTTTCTTCTCTTATTGCCAAAGCTAACATTTTTCATACAATATTGAATAGCAATGGTGATAGTGGACAACCTTGTTTCCCCCATGATCTTACTGGGAATGGTTCTAGTTTATTTCCATTACATATGATGCTTGTTGATGGTTTTAAATAGATGCTACTGATCATTTTAAGGAAAAGTCCATTTTTTCCTATATTCTCTAGTGTTTTTACTATGCAATCAAAGTGGTTGAATGTTTGGGGTAATTTCATATTTCCAAATGCTTACTTGCATAAAATAGAGAAAGAGAAGATCAATGAATTGGGATTACAACTAAAAAATCTAGAAAAAGAATAAATTAAAAACTTTCAATTAAATACCAAATTTGACATTCTGAAAATAAAAAGGGAGATTAATAAAATTGAAAGTAAAAAAAAAAACTATTGCGTTAATAAGTAAAACTAAGAATTGGCTTATGAAAAAACAAACAAAATACATAAACCTTTAATTAATTTGATTAGAAAAAGCAAAGAAGAAAATCAAATTGTTAGTCTCAAAAATGAAAAAAGGAGAATTTTCCTCCAAAGAAGAGGAAATTAGAGCAATAATTTAGTTATTTTGCCCAACTATATGTCAATAAGTTTCTTAATCTAAATGAAATGGAGGAATATCCTGTATTTGGAGATATTTTTTTTTTTTTGTTCAGCTCTGATCTTCTACTCAGAAATAAATGAAATTCACCTGTTTCATTGAATGTCCCTCTTCTTCCCTGAAAGATAATGCTCAATTTAACTGGATAGTTAATTTTTGGTTGCAATCTAAGTTCTTTTGCCTTTCAGAATAACAGACTCCAGGCCCTTTGATTCTTTAAGGTGTAAGCTGCTAAGTCCTGGGTAATCCTGATTGTGGTTCCTTGATATTCAAATTGTTTCTTTCTGGCTGCTTGCAATATTCTTTCCTTTACTTGATAATTCTGAAATTTTGCTATGATATTCCTTGGAGTTTTCATTTTGGGGTCCCTTTCAGGCGGTGATTGGTAAATTCTTTCAGTGGCTACTTTACTTTCTGCTTCTAGGACATCGGGGCAATTTTTCTTGATGATTTCCTGAATGAAGATATCTAGGCTTTTTTTATTCATCATGGCTTTCAGGAAGTCCAATAATTCTTAGACTGTCTCTTCTAGATCTGTTTTCCAAGTCAGTTGTTTTTCCAAGGAGAAATTTCACAATTTTCTATTTTTTGTTTATTTTTTATTTTTTGGTTTTGTTTGCTTTTGATGCTTTGTCTTGAGTCATTCACTTACATTTGTTCATTTTGTGATTTTTAGTTTATTATTTCCTTCAGTTTTTTTTTTATTGAAGCTTTTTATTTGTATAACATATGTATGGGTAGTTCCCCAACGTTGATCTTTACAAAGCTTTCCATTACAAATTTTACACCCAGTTCCCTCCCCTCCCCTAGATGGCAGGAAGTCCACTACATGCTAATAATGTTGAAATGCTTGAGAAGTTATGCAAGAAAAATCCTATCTACAAGAAAAAAAAAGAATCAGAGAAAGGCAACACAATGCAAACAAATGTCAGTAGAGATCATGAAAATGTTACGTTGTGGTCCATATTTCATTTCCCTCTCTCTGGGTGTATATGGTTTTCTTCAGTAAACAATTGGAACTGGTTTGAGACAATTCTTTGTTGCAGAGAGCCATATCCATCAGAATTGATCATCATGTAATACTGTTGTTGCTGTGTATGATGATCTCCTGGTTCTGCTCGTTTCACTCAGCATCAGTTCATGCAAGTCTCTCCAAGCCTCTCTGAAATCGTCCTGCTGGTCATTTCTTACAGAGCAATAATATTCCATAACATTCATATACCATAATTTATTCAGCCACTCTCCAATTGATGGGCATCCCTTCAGTTTCCAGTTTCTAGCCACTACAAAAAGGGCTGCCACAAACATTCTTGCACATGTGGGTCCCTTTCCCTCCTCTAAGATCTCTTTGGGATATAGGCCCAGTAGAAACACTGCTGGGTCAAAGGGTATGCACAGTTTGACAACTTTTTGGGCATAGTTCCAAGTTGCTCTCCAGAATGGTTGGATCCGTTCACAGTTCCACCAACAATGTATCAGTGTCCCAGTTTTCCCACATCCCCTCCAACATT
>JAJPUD010005442.1:82482-93669 GCA_023553655.1 Myrmecobius fasciatus
CTTGAGTTCTGTGTTTGGATGTCGAATTTTTTGTTCAGATCCGGTCTTTTCATTAGAAATAGGCGAAATTCACCTATATCATTGAATGACCATCTTCTTCCCTGGAGGATAATGCTCATTCTAGCTGGATAGGTTATTCTTGGTTGTAATCCAAGTTCCTTTGCCCTTCGGAATATCTGGTTCCATGCCCTTCGATACTTCAGTGTGGAAGCTGACAAATCCTGTGTGATTCTAATTATTGAACCTCGGTATTTGAATTGTTTCTTTCTAGCTGCTAGCAGAATCTGTTCCTTGGTGCTATAGTCCTGAAATTTAGCCATGATATTCCTTGGAGTCTTAATTTTGGGGTCTCTTTCAGGAGGTGATCAGTGAATTCTTTCAATGGTGATTTTGCCCTTTGATTCTACAATCTCAGGGCAGTTTTCTTTCAGGATTTCCTGGAAGATAGTGTTTAAATTCTTTTTTTCATCATGGCTTTCAGGAAGTCCAATAATCCTTAGATTGTCTCTCCTAGATCTATTTTCCAAGTCAGTTGTTTTTCCTAGGAGATATTTCATATTTTCTTCTAATTTTTCATTTTTTTGTTTTTGTTTGACTGATTCTTCAAGTCTTAGTGAGTCATTCACTTGCATTTGTTCAATTCTTATTTTTAAAGTGTTGTTTTCTTCAGTTACCTTTTTAAGCTCCTTTTGTAACTGGCCAATTTGTTCATTGCACTCTTTTTCCACTTCACTAATTTTATTTTTCAATAAATTGGTGTCTTTTTCATATCTCTTTTGCAGGGTATCATATCCTTCTTGCACTGATTTCAGTTTATTTTCCCATTTATCCTCCAGCTCTCTTTTGAGGTTCTTTATGCAGTCTTCCAGAAAGGCCTTTTGAAAAGGGGACCAGTGATGGTCCTGGCTGATGTTCTCTGGATTTTTGTCTAAAGAAACCTCTGTATCTGAGGTCGTTTCTTTGCCTTGATAAAAGCTGTCTATGGTGAGAGCTCTCTTTTGCTTCTTCATCATATTTTTTTTTTTTATACAGTGTGGATATCTCTTTAAGGCAGGGGAAAAAAAAGCGGCAGCTGCAAAAAGCTTTGCCCTGGGGCACTTCGGCGAATTGACTTAATGTGCTGGGCCGGTGGGGGCTAGGACTAAGTCCGAATTACTCCTTAAACAAGGCAAGTCTGCCAGAACACCTGCCCCCAATCAGGGCAGAGTGTCCTGAGTGCCTCAGATAAACTCCAGGTGTTTGGAATTTGGAGTTTGGAGTTTGGAATTTCTTCCACGATGAGCTGAGCTGAGTCCCACCCTCACTTCCGGCCTGCGAAGTTGTCGTCTATTTATCTCTCTGTCCGAGTCCGACTAACCTGATATGAAGTTCTCCAGAGAGCTGTGCCCAAATATTTCTGAGTTCGTTGACTTGAAGATCAGTTAGGAGGCTTATTTTATTGTTGATTTGAGAGAAGATCGGAGGAGAGGCAGAAAGTCACCTTTTCACTCCACCATCTTCCCTTCAGTTATTTTTTATAGCTCTTTTTGTATTTGACTAATTAAATTTTTAAATGATTTGTTTTATTCATTGCACTTTTTTCATTTCACAAATTCTGTTTATTCATGAATTTTCTTTTTCATATCTATTTTGGAAGGAGGTATATACTTTTTCTATTTCATCAAATCTATTTTTTAGGGAGTAATATTCTTTTTCCATTTAATAAGATCTGTTTTATATGAAGTTATATGCTTTTCCCCTTTCATTATATCTATTTTTAAGGAGTTTTTTCAGATAATTTCTATTTTTTTTGCATATTTTCTTGCAAAGATCTCATTTCCTTTTCCAATTTTTCTTGTAACTCCTTTTCAAGATCCTTTCTGAAATCTTCCAAGAAAGCCTTGTGAAATGGGGACCAGCTTAAATCTTCCTTTAGGGCTTCATCTGGAGTTGATTTTCCTTTAGGAACCTCAGGATTTGATGTCTGTTTTCTCTCTTTATAAAAGTTATCTATGGTCAGAGTTCTTTTTGCTTTTTTTTGCTCATTTTTAAGGGTTGAAATCTGCTCTTAAGACAAAGGAGCCACAGCTGATTTAGTTTGTCCTGGAGCAGTTCTGCTGAATGGCTTCTGGTGGTAGGTAATCATGGCCAGATCCCACATTCTTCCAGGGCTCAATAGCTTACCATTTGCCTTTTTTATTTGAATTTGGGTGTTTTATAGCAAATCTGCTAAACCATCCATTTACAACTAGGCCACAGTAGCCTAAGAGCCTCACAGAAGATTCCCAGTTGTGCAGATGCCACAATGCTCTGACTCCCCATCCCATCTCCTTGCCCCTGACTTTTTGTGCTGTGAGTCAGACAGCTTGGCAGACTATCCCTATGCCCACTGAAACAGACCTGTTCTGAAGTTCTTCCAAAGAAGATTCTTCTGAAAATTTGTTGTACTCCAAATATTTGTGGGTTCTGTCACTCCAAAACCAGTTCAGAGAGTTAATCTGCTGTTGGTTTGAAAGAAGGCTGGAGGAGGTCACAGAAAGTTGTCTCTACTCTTTGCCATATTGGCTCTGCTCTCCTATCCACTAAAGTTTGTCTAAAAGAGCACAGTGGAAACATTTTAGGCACACTGCTATAAACAAATGCAAACACAATTCTCTCCACATTGATATATCTGTCCTGGGAAAGAACACAGTCAAGCAGTGTTATCTTCAAACAGGTAATGATTCAGAATTTTCAAAGATTTGACTGAAGGCCAACATAGCTCCTTCTAAATATATCAATTTAGGGACTGAATATAAAAATTGCCCATTAAACTTCCATTTATTTCTACTCTGATCCTCATATAGGTTGAAATCCTCATCAAGCATGTATTTATATATCCATTCTAAAGCAAAATTGCTACCTCAACAATATGTCCTAGAATATAACTCCAAAAATGTCAAGAAACTAAATATTATCATTCCCAAAACAATTATAATTTTTCCCCTTGCTCACATATTCTCATTTATTTGGCCATGTTTTCACTGTAGATAAGATACAACTAAACTGAATCTTCTTTGAGCATTTGGCTTTAATACAAACCTTGGAGATAAAAAAAAAAAAACTAATTTTTTAATCTAATTCTGAATATTTTCCCAAAGCTTTCTTTAGCAAGTTTGTGGTTGTTTTTAAGATAAATACATTGATAATACATATCCTGAAGGATTCTAAACTTACAAATTAAATTTGCCCATACACAATTATCCAAATCTCATAGGTAAATATTTTACAAAATAAGATTTCCTTTCTTTTAGGAATGAGGAAAAAATCATTTAATTGTCATCCATTAAATCCTTAGATTTTTTTTTAATTTTTGTTTTATGTGTGGGACAGTAGTAATCACAAAAACATTCAATGACTTTTGAGGTAAGAAAAAGCAAAAAGGGATTTATTACAATCTCATGAAAAAGGCAACTCCTAACAAACAAGGGTTCCTCAGTAAAGGAGTGCAAAGCACAAACTGCAGAACACAAGACTAAATAGGCCAGAAGCCCCTACCCCCATGAACACTCTAAACATGGAATTTAAATTTCCTTAGAGAACTGCTATATAACCAGAATATCTGGTTAAAATAATAATATATAATAAAATAATAAAATAATAATAAAAAGGATTAGAATTATTCTGACTGAGCCCAGGGAGTAGAAATATGGGTATAAAGCAAAACTAAGCAAATTTCATCCAATTAAAGGTGGACTGATTCAGGAAGTAGTGAGTTTCCCTTAACTGCATGTTATCAAGCAGACTGGATAGTCACTTGTCAAATATATCATAGAAGAGACTTTTTTACATATAAATAAATTATACTAAATATCTTTGAAGTACAATGAAACTCCTATTCATGTTTGAGACCCCAGAAAGATCAGGTAAAGCTGTTTAGAACTTGAAAATATCTTATAAATGAATGTAGAATCAGAGAACCTCACTCTGAATTCAGGTTTTGCTACTTACTGTGACTTTGGGTAAGTCCTTAATCACTCTAGGCCTCAGTCTAAAGTGAGAGGAATTAGACTTGATAACATGATTGCCAAAGCAATGACTTTAAAGTATATATTCCGTGATTTTGATGGTGGAGGAACTGCTTTCACTGACACAAATTACAATGTATTGATAATTAAAAATCTGAAAAAGCTTAGATTCAGAGGGTGACTTGCCCAACATCATACAGTTAGTATTTATTGAGGTCAGTACTTGAAATTAGAACTTTTTGACTCCAAGATAAATAATATTTATATCTACTACACCATCCTCCTAATCCAATATGTTTTAAAGAATGTTCCAATCTATCTATAGTTCAAATCCAAAATTATATAGATAGAAAATTTTGACTTCAGTGAATAGAAATGTATTTAATATAATGCAACTCAGTGGTATAAGCTGAACAAGAAGCCAGTTCTTTTAATTCCAAATTTGGTATGTCTCTTCCACACAATGGTGCCCCTAACTATTTTTAAATAAGTAAACAAAACAATACAAATAAATAAAAAACTCCAATACTGATACGTAATTATATATATATATATGTACATATATATATATAATATAAAGTTCATCCTGAATTAATTTCCAAATCTTTTGGAATTTAAAGTACAAACAAATATCTTTATTTCCCAAGTATATAATGAAAATTCTAAGTAGGTAAATTGGCAAGTAAACCTCATTGAAATGCTAGAAAATTTCAGAGGAAAATGATTTTTTATTGTCACCTACTTTGTTTTTCATTTTCATAAATGAATACATATGTATCTTAATGGCAGAATTACATTAATTGTCAGTAGAGATTTGCAGGGTTTTTATTTTTAATGGAATTGTACTATCATCAGGCACTCTGCACATCAAGCTGGAAAAGAGAGGCCAAAGAGGATGAGATAGTCTCAAAATTGCTATATCAGCTCCACAGAGACATTACAGTTTAGCTGATAAGTGCTAAGAGTAGTATTTTGCATAAATATTCCACAGTATTGAATAGATTTTTTGAGTCTATAATTAGAGCTTTGATTTATTCTGATGGAATTAATTATGGGGTAATGTCCTTTAAAGTGCCTATTGTATTTTATGTGGACTTTTCTTCTTTCTTGATCAAATCAAAGGTGCATTTATGCTTTTTTTTAAATAAAAGCACACATTTATTAATGTCAGACGTTAACTAAGGACACATTACAAACAAAAACAACATCAACTGATGTCAAAGTCAGCTTGAGTTTTCAGATCCATACTCACACTTAAAATACACCATTTAAACAAGTTAGCAACTCTTTTGAAACCAAAATGTTAACTGCTAGATTTGGGGTGCAATTTTTTTCAAATACAACATGTCATATTAGTTCCTACATTTGATACCATAAATAGATTGTTAGACCTGTAGTCAGATGAATTCAAATTTGTCTTTAGACACTTACTAGCTATGTGACACTGAGCGAGTCACTAAACTCTATTTTCCTCAGTTTCTTCATTTATAAAATGAATTGGATGACATGTTAAACTGTAGTATCTGTCAAGAAAAGCTCAAGTAGATCATGAAGAGTTGTACATAACTGAAATAACTGCACAACAATGAAATACTTGCTGAAAGGAGTGGTATAGGATTATATAAATATTTTATTAAACGTTTGAATCCTTCTGCTAGCAAATCTATTACAAAAGAATCTTGAGAAAAAGTTTAACTTGTCACACAAACTGGATTCTCAAAGGTGTTTCCACTAGGCATTTTCTTTACTGCTTTTGGTTAAGTAAAAGTCTTAATTTCCAACTTTAACCAGCTCAGGTCCTTTAAAACTAATTGGTGCTATGTTTAAATGGGTGGAATATTCTACAAAATCACTAATAAAGTTGACATCTCTCTTGACAAATCATATAGGGTCTTGAGCTGTGAGTACATCTCTTTCTTTGCTACTAATGTCCCTACCCCTCTATAAGGTTTTGCTTATTCAAAGCATCTGATAAATTTATTTGATACATCACATAGATAGATAACTATTGAAAAGAATACTGGGCCTGGAGTTAGGAAGACCTAAGTTCAAAACCAGATTAAAGTACTTAGTAGGTATTTAACTGGGTAAGTCATTTAACCTCTGTTTTCCTCAATGTCCTCACCTGTTCCCCTCCCCACAGGGTTATTGTAAGGATCAAATGAGATCCTTTTGTAAGAATTGAATTGAATAGTTGCAAAGGGTTTAGTGTAGGTATGTGTGTGTGTGTGTGTGTGTATATATATATATATATATATATATATATATATATATATATATACACACACACATATATATGTATATATAGTAAGCACTATATAACTTAGCTATTATATAGGAAGGAAAATTATAATAATTATAATCAGATTCCTATATTAATTATAGCTAACAATTATATAGTATATGTCTCTCAGCTCTCTTTATGCTTTACCCTGAATGTCACTCTGCCTGGGATGAATTCCATTCCCTTTTTTTCCTCAGAATTCCTTAATTTATTCAGCTGCAGCTCCATATGAAGTTTTTCAATATTTCCTTCACAGCTATTACTTTTTGGTCTAAATCTACATTCATTTATTTTATATATGCCTGCATATGTTAATATTGTTTCCCCCACCAAAAAAAAAAGTTCTTTGAGGTCAGTTATTTTACCTTATCTTTTTATCCCTACTACTTAGCATGGTATCTGACATTTGATAGAAATTTAATAAATATTTGCTCATTGATTATGCTTCTAAGACATAATAAATTAAGAAAATGGTTCTTTTCTGCAACCCACCTATCCTAGCTTTCTAGCTACATTGCTTCCTAATGGTTTCTAAAAAAATAGTTCCTTTCTGATGACTATAACAATTAGAGAAAGAGTGTGATGTATATAGAAAAGATCGTATTGAGTATATTGACTATATATATGGATTTTGATGCCGTTTCAACTTCTAGCACTGATACTTAATTTGTGACTTTGGAAATACAATCTGTCCTTGAAACTTCAGTTTCTTCAAATATAAAACGGGAATAATAATTCTTTTATTTTTGCCCAATCTAAAAGGTCAATATGAAGAAAATTCTGCAAAATCATTAGAATATTATAAAAATCTAAGTTTTTATTATATCAGTATGTCAAGATTCTGTGTGCACTAGCTGCCATGAAAACTCTTTCCTTTTAGTTTGGACTGCCACTCTTTCCATGTCCTATTAAATTATGAGTTATTTTTATCAGGCTTCTGTTCTTTCTATTATGGAGAGAAGCAATTTTTTGTGCAATATTATCCTCCATTTAAAATGATGAGAGCCTCTCCAAAGTCACCTCTTTGCTTTGGATCTTCTCTATGTAATCTTAAACATTATAACACTATCATATTTAAATTAAAAAAAACTTTGAAAGACACTTTTATACATGTGATATTTAATCTCATTTTAGCTTTATTACACAAAGAAGTAAAATTAATTACTTTGATTACTTCTTCCAAAGCAGATCACAAACCGCATTTAACATATCAACATTTTGATATGCTGTTGCCAAAAAATTAAGAAAGAAAAGAAAATTATCTTCCTGCAACCAACCTGGTGATGGATTCATAGAATATATATTGGTCAGTCCTTAGATGACAGTCATACAGACTACATATAGTCTATACTTTCACTCAAAGCTATGGTAATGAACCAGTTTTATGACATGATAAAGTATATAAAGAAAATTCTTACTTAATAAGAATACTCAAAATTGTTATTCTGCTTTACTGTATAGAGATCAACCCTACATACAATGGAGTCAAATATAACTTTTGAAATATATGTTTTTTTTAGATACACATTATATATATATATATGTATATATATATATATATATACTTATATCTTTTGAAATACACAACCCTGCGCAATCAGTTAATCCCTTATTACTTGCTATTAGTAGTCTCACACATGAGAAAACTGAAGTTCACAGAAATTAGATGACATGCCTAAATTCACAAAGGAAATAAACTTACAGAGCCTCATCTAGAACCCAGATTTTCTTATCTATGCCTTTCTTATCATTTAGCTATATTGCTTCCTTAAAATAATTCTATAGGAATAATATTGAAGAAATTGAGTTCTAGAGAAGTTAAATGTATTTGAGTTTGTCAAAAATTATTATGGTGTTTTTGATTTCCAAATTTTGAAAATGCTAAGGATAAATATCAAAAGTTTGAACAACCAGAATTTAATTCAGTTTGTGAAGATTAGATGTCACATTGGGCATAATGCATTAGTTTATTCATAACAGTGATAAGATTGAATGAGGGAGTGACATATTAGAAGTATTTTCATATATTTATATTTAAAAAGATATAAATCTAATCAATTTCTGAAAGTCCTAAAATATCACAAATTGAATTCGTGTTTAAGAAATCTCATAAATATGAATTATTGAACCTATTGTATATTTTTTTTATTTCAGCAAGGTAACTTGTTAGTGCAGTTTGGAATACATGTCTCATATGTTCAAAAACTCTGTCTTTCCATTGCTTACTGAATAAAATGGACACTTCTTAATCTGACATTAGTAACTCTCTGCCCTCTTGATCCAATGATTAATCCCATATTTATTTCCTCCACCTCCTTCTACTCATCTTTTCATTCCTCCTCAAACTTCCAATAGATCCCAATACCCATTCAGAAGAGAACAATGATGTCATCATCATCATTCTCTTCTCTCATTTCTCAGATAATGTCTTTCAGATGCCTTTTATCACAATTTTCTCCTTCACTTATTTCACTTGAAAGAAGTTGCTTTTCTCACTGCAACAGCAAACCGCTCTACAAGCATGTGATTCTTTTCCATCTCATTTTCAACATATTGCTCCTTCTACCATTCCTATCCTCTCATTAATATTCAAATGCTCCCTGTCTACTGACTGCTTTTTTTTTTACTACCTACATATTTGCCTATGTATCCTCCATCCTAAAACTAAATAGTAATTAATAATAATTAAAAAACTCAATTGATCCATTTGTCTCCATTTGCAAAGGTCCAATATCTCTACTGCTTTTGTGGCTAAATTCCTTTAAGAAGACTGTCTATAAAAGGTGTCTTTACTTGATTTACTCTCATTTTCTTCTTAAATTGTCATAGTTTGGTTTGACTTTTTTTCAACTGAAACAGCTGTCTCCAGCTCTTTACAATAATCTCTTAATCACTAAATCTAATGTCCTTTTCTCAGTCCTTATCCTTTTTGACTTCTCTGAAAGCCTTTGACACTATTGAACAAGCTATTTCTTGATACTCTCTTCTCCTTAGGTCTCTATGACACTATGCCTGTCTGACTGTTTCTTCTGTTTCATCATCTACATCATACTTGCTAACCATGGGTCAACCTCAATTCTCTATACCAGGCCCTTTTCTCTTCTTTTTGTTCATTTGTTTCAGTAATGTCTAATCCTCTATGACTCCATTTGGGTTTTTTTCTGGAAAAAGATACTGGAATTTTTTTTTGGCATTCTTTCTCCAGTTAATTTTGCAGATGAGGAAACTGAGGCAAATGGTGCTAAATGACTTTTTTAGAATCACAGAACTAGTGCCTGAGGTCAGATTTGAACTCAGGTCATCCTGATACCAGGGCTGGCACTCCATACATTGCACTAACTAACTTCTCTCTTCTCTTTTATCTCAATACCATTTCACCTGAAAATATTATCAGCTTTCATGATTTATTGTCATTTTTATGCACATGACTCTTAGACACACGTTTAATCCAATCTTCTCTCCTCATTCTAGTCTCACATTTTCAACTGCCCCTTAGGTATATCAAATTTGATAACTTACATTTATCATGTCTAAATTGGAACTCATTATTTTTCTCCAAAACCTTTTTTTCCAAAATTTTCTTATTGCTATAGAGTATAGCCAACATTTTCTGAAGATTTTTTTATTAATTTTTTTATTTACAGAACATATGATTAATTTTTCTACACTGACCTTTGCAAAATGTTCTGTTTCAGATTTTTCCCCTCCTTTCCCCCACCCTCTCCTCTAGATGGCAAGTAGTCTAATACATGTTAAATGTGTTAAATATATGATAAATCCATTATATGTATACATATCTGTACAGTTATCTTGCAGCACAAGAAATATCGGATCTAAAAAGAAAAAAAACTAAGAAGGAAAACAAAATGCAAGCAACCATTCACATAAAGTGTTAAAATGCTATGTTGTGGTCTACACTCAGTTCCCACAGGCCTCTCTCTGGATATATATGGCTTTCTTCATCACTGAACAACAGGAACTGGTTTGAATCACCTCATTGTTGAACAGAACTATGTCCATCAAAATTGATCATTATATGGACTTGTTGCTGTGTATAATGATCTCCTGGTTCTGCTCATTTCACTTTGCATCAGTTTATATAGGTCTCTCCAGGCCTTTCTGAAATCATCTTGTTGGTAATTTCTTACAGAACAATAATATTCCATGACATACATATTTTATTCATCCATTCTCCAATTGATGGGCATCCATTCAGTTTCTAGTTTCTAGTCACTACAAAAAGAGCTGACACAAACATTTTTGCACACGTGGGCCCCTTTCCCTCCTTTAAGATCTCTTTGGGATATAAGCCCAGTAAAAACACTGCTGGGTCAAAATATATGCACAGTTTGATAACTCTTTGAGCAGAGTTCCAGATTATTCTCTAGAATGGTTGGATCCATTCACAATTCCACCAACAATGTATAAGTGTTCCAGTTTTACCACATTCCCTCCAACGTTCATCATTTTCTTTTCCTGTCATCTTACCCAATTTGACAGGTGTGTAGTGGTATCTCAGAGTTGTCTTAATTTGCATTTCTCTGATTAATAGTGATTTGGAGCACCTTTTTATATGACTAGAAATAATTTCAATTTCTTTATCTGAAAATTGTCTGCTCATATTTTTTGACCATTTATCAATGGAGAATGACTTAAATTCTTTTTTTTAATTTTTTATATAAAGCTTTTTATTTACAAAACGTATGAATAACCTTTCAACATTGACCTCTGCAAAAACTTTCTTTTCCCAAGCTTCTCCCCTCCTTCCCCCTACCCCCCACCCCTAAATGACAGGTAATCTAATACATGCTAAATAGGATAAATTATATGACAAATACAATACATGTATACATATCTATACAGTCATCTCACTGCACAAGAAACATCAGATCTAGAAAGAGAAGAAGAAAAAAACAA